>JAUCMU010000143.1:2725629-2758770 GCA_032275025.1 Enteromius treurensis
CCCACCGGGAGGAGGCCCCGGGGACGACCTAGGACACGCTGGAGAGACTATGTCTCTCGGCTTGCCTGGGAACGCCTTGGTGTTCCTCCGGAAGAGCTGGAGGAAGTGTCTGGGGAGAGGGAAGTCTGGGCGTCCCTGCTTAGACTGCTGCCCCCGCGACCCGGTCCCGGATAAGCGGAAGAAAATGGATGGATGGATGGATGGATGGATATTTACTTTTCCTTTTTCACAGTAAAACAAGAAAATGGAAATCACAAGAGGAAAATGTGGCTGTTATTCTCACACAATCTTCCTGCTGAACCTGAAATAAAGAAAAATGCCATGGAAGAAAATTACCAGCAGCTTTTCCAGTTAGTTTACAGAAATTTTCTTCAAGCATATTTCAAAATATGTGCAAACATGTGGAAAAAAAATTTGAATTTTCAATACAGAAAATAATTTTAAGAATATTAAAAATAAAATCCTAATTAAGACATTATATATGTTTGTGTGTGTGTGTGTGTGTGTGTTTATGTGTCCATAGTTTTTTTCTTTTTCTTTTATTTAAATTTTTTTTCAGTTTTAGTTTTAGTTATTTTGGCAGACAGACAAATTTAAAATTTTATTTTTTTTAATTAAAATGTTTTTTCTTCGTCTTATTTAAATAGGCAAACTGTGTAATACATAAAATGTACCTTAAATTTGAAATGTTTTCTAAATATCAAAAATAGAAAAAAGGGTTTCTAAGTGCTATAAGGGTGAGTGAGAAAAAAAGAAAAAGAAAAGAATGAAAGTCGCATGCTGAACAACAACAACAACAAAAAAAGATATTTCAGAGAACATTGTGGTCCAAAGAAGATTAGGCCCCACTGCATGGAAAATTATATTGTGCTGTACAGGGAAAAACCTCACACAAATCTGCAATGACATTGTATATGTATGGATGTGTGTACAGGTAATCATCCAGAAGATACAGCACTATAGCTCCTCTTGAGAAGTTTTGTGTTCCTAAACTTCAGACTTAAAGTACTGCTACACCCCTATTAGCATGTTCAATTCTACCTCTAGCTGCACCTGTGCCCACAGCTTGCTCTTTTTGTTGTATGTGGCTAAGACGTGGAGAGGACTGAGTTTATTGCTTGCGTTGTTTTCACTGCTTGTGCGTAATTGACCATGTAAGTTATTTATTTTGTCACTTAAGTTTGGTCTAAATGCATTACTAAATTGTCATGTTTTCTTTAGTTCCTGTTTAGGCATGTGTTTAACATGGTGTGCAATTAATATGTTGTGGTTGCCATCTGCCTTTTATTTAGTACCTTTTTTATAACATTGCTTATTGATAAATGGAAACTCTGTATTTTTCCCTTTGTAGAAACCACAAGCACACATGCACATATATGGATGTACAAAAAAAAAACTTCCTAAACCTGATTTGACTAGACTAGACCTGTTTTTCCAGACAGCCCCGCTGACTTCAAGCTAGCTACCTAACCAGCCTGTTACCTTATTTTCATCTCCCCTTTAAAAATCTTTCCAGCAAAAGCTAGAAAGCTCAAATCAGTTCCGGGCTGAAACCAGGTCCTTTCTTCACTTCACTTTGCAGTGAACACAATGTATTTTTTATGACACTGGCTGTTTTACTCAGTCTAAGGTGGTTCACTTCAGGTGATGGTTTAAAGTAAGAACAGGCTGTCGTCTCCAGAAGGGCAACCAGGACACGGGTCCATTATTACCGAGAGCCAGCGGGTTGAAGGAGGAGTGTCGCGTAAATGTTTGAGAATGATGACAAAAATGAGTCTATTCATCAAAATCTGACATACCTTTCCCCTTATTATCAAGCTCCGTTCGGCCCACGCCAATCACTTGCTGAAGGCAATTGAAATGTCTTTTGTCCTAATCAGGCTCATTTCAGATACAAACCAGAGGCGGTGGGTATTAACATTCATTTACCCTCCGGCGTCCCAGTTTCAGAACATAAATGTGTTAGATTGCTTGATTGAGCCAGACAATGAATTTTCATCTGATGCTGGTTGACGTGTAATTTTGTCCTTTTTTATCTTCCCTCGTTCAATTACATCCATAACTAGTTGAAGACATCATCTTGACCAGTATGGATTGATATGATCAAGTGGCTGCAACATGAAGTGTGTTTCAAGGTCAACATGCTCGTTTTCTGCATATCAGACAGCTGGATCCAAACAGCATGCATAAGCTGGACTTCTGAAGCTATTGACCCAAGTAAATGTAGCGGTAAGAAGTTTAATTAGTGTGTATGAATGGTTAGATTCAGTGAACCAGTTTCACAGGTTGGTTTGAGTCAGCACTCAATAGTGTTTACATAACTATAGTGACACCAAAAGCAATGACAATCACTAGTCTGACACAGACAGGAAAACATAAGCCAATCATATTTAGTTCATAGATTTCTTGTTTGCTTGTGAAACTGAGGTCTGAAAATAATATCTTAACTGATGTAATCTAACATTTTAATGTTTCACAGTTCCCTGAAGTATTCATAATTTTAAGCCTACTTGAAAGTAGGGATATGTTCACGCGTTTTGTCAGTAAAGCCGGTCCTGTAATCACCAGTAAATGCCATCAGGTGCGTGATTTCACATACTACACACAGCCTTTGTTCACTGACAAGCTTTGCAAATCCATGCTGATAATGAACACGGTTTTGCGTACCTCATCAGTGAACAACGGCTGTGTGAAGAAATCACGCACGGCACAATATGGTCTGTTGGACTTGGTTGAACAAAAATGAACAATATTTTGTTGTATTATTCACAATTACAAAGCCTCTAATTAATTCGATTTTTTTTTTAAATCAAGTCCCGGCCCTAAAATAAATCAATCAGTAAACAAAATTAAAATAGAACAAAAACGTGTCCAAAGGGTTGCACAAAGTGTTAACTTCTAAATTATGAGTGCTTTGGAAACTGCTTTGAATCACTAAAATCACATATCATCAAAAGCAACCCCAGTTGTTTTCAGTTCAGTTGGTGTGGGATGGAACAGATGCAAGATGTAACATAAATAGCAATATATGACATCTGTGTCACAAAAGATCCATGTCTTTGAGGTCTGAACTTGACATAACACACCCGCTGAACTTGCGTGTCAACACCTTCATGCTCAGAACATCTCTGCTCTCACGCTGCTATTGATTTCCTTCAGCACCTTGTCATTTTTGTTTCTCGGGCTCTGTAGGACACTTCTCAGAGAGTTGTAGGGGAGCATTTGTCTTATTCATAAGAAGAGCGTCACATTACAGAGTACTCACTCTTAACAAACTGCTTTTAGGGTCTCTGCGGTCCTCGTTTCCGACCTACAGAAAGTGCTGACCCATCCAGAAGTTTGGTAACAGATGCTTCTCCTCATCCTCCTCTCCAGTGTATCTGTTGCCTGAGTCTATTTCTTCTACCCCATTGCCCTGGTTCCTCTCTGATTTCCCAGGCCTTGGGTCTGTACATCTGCTAACCGATTCCCAAGCCTCTGTAATACATCTGTGTATCACACACATTAGTCCTTGGTTACAGTAACCTTCAGCTGCTTCACCTGCAAACTCAGGTTCTGGCTACTCACCGGTCAGCTTCAGTAGATGCCAAATCTACACAATTACTCAAAAAGCATTGATGGCAGCGTCCAAGTTGTGTACTTCCAGAACACCAATTTTACTTCTGCTAATTTTAACCTGTAAAAATATCTGAACAGTCAACCTGAAATCCTTGTTTTGTTTTTTGTCTTTTTGTTTTGTTTTGAATATCCTGTTGCATTTGTAAAAATTGTAAAAAACATTTGTAAAGGCCACAAATACTGGGATCAGAAAAATGTACAATGGTAAATTTTTTTTGAAAGACATGTCCTATGCTCCACCAATGCAGTATTTATTTGATTAAAAATACAGTATAACAGTATAATTTAAAACAGCTGTTTTCTATTGTAATTTATTCTAAAATGTTATTTATTCTTTTGATGCAAATAGTTTTTCTTTCAGATTTTTTTCAGTCTTAAATTTCACATCATCATTCTAATAGTTTTTTCCTTTTTTTAAGTTTTATTAATTTTATTTTTATTAATTTGTTATTTTATTTGAATTATTTAGCCTTACATTTGTATCACACACACACACACACACACACACACATATATATATATTGTTGTTGTTTTTTTTACAGTATTCTTGGATGAACATAAATAGTTAAAGTAATTTGAAAATAAAACATTGCTGAATAAAAGTTGATTAACTTAGAAAAAGACCTAATGAATTTTCCTCAAACTTCCTTTTAAAAAACAACAACAACAAAAAAAACCTTTTAAACAATAACTATATAATAATTAAAATAAACTATACAAAACTTTAAATAATTACTTTCTAATAATGGTTATAGTACCAATCAACAAAGCAATTATAATAAAATCCCCATTCCGTTTTTTATTTTGGATTTTCCTTTTGTAGTTCTCTCACAATCCTCTCTGATTCTTCTCCGTCTTTTCTTGCCATCTCTCCATCTTTATCCTTGAGGAATGAAAGTTTAATGGTCTCAGCTGTTGCCAGCTCACACCCCAGCTGTCGCCCCGGTGCAACAAGCCATCCTTAATCATTAAACGACCACAGCTTCCATTTTGTCTCCTTTTGCATGTCTTTGATGTGAGTGAAGGTTCAGTTTAGGTGCCAGCACACATCTTCGCTTGGATCTGCTCGCACCTTCAAACATGGCGACGTGCCGGAGATTTACTTTCTTCTTGCTATTTTTTCATTATGGACCTCGTCCCACAGCAAGATCCCGGTGGATGAGTAAATAGATCAAACTGAAAATCCTGGAAGAGAATAACAGCTTACTTTTTGGAAACGGTAATGTAAAGATAAACGGTATGGTTGAAGATTAATTCTAAAATCAAATAATGTTCTGTTAAATCTTAAAGTCTACACTATTTTTATTATTATTTTTTATTTTTTCATTATGTTTGCTCCTTTGCTCACTTAAGTTCTTCCAGAAATGTTAGTCTGACCCATTTGCTCCTTCACCAGAGCTGGTTTACCTAATATAAACCAGCAAAGTAAAAAGTTAGCATGGCCTTTTATATTTCTTGTGAAATGAGCTGTTGTATATCAGTGGTGACGTCCCACAGATAATGCTTAAATAAAGCTCTTTCCGAGGAACTTTGTACGACATTGAAACATGTCTTGGTTTATTCAGATCACTTTTTGTTTAAAGTTGCATGTCTACCTCATGGGGTTACAGCTGCGTCTACCCAGCAGGCAATTGTAAAAAATCTCAGTTCTACATGTTCCGAGTGCCGCACTCCAATAGCAGGACTCGGCTGAAGATAAAACCACAATCTATGGTAAATGGGCCAAGGATAAAGACAGAGATAAACTCTATTTGATGACGAAAGCTCCAGATTCCTGCCGAGCCTCCTCATCTTCAGCAGGTGGGCTATTTTTGACTCGGCCCATACTGTTCAGACGATAAAACACTTCTATGAGAAAAAAGAGCACACAGTGAGGTGTAAAGTAGATAAACCACCGGGTGACTGGATGTTCTGAAGAAACATTACTCTCTTGTTAGTGTTAATGCCCTATCAATCATACACAGCGTGTGTTTCATGGTTGATATTAAGTCATTAAAGGTCAGTATTACGTCATTCCGTTGATCCAAAGTGACTTCCAGTACAGTGTATTTAAGGTGTTCATCTGATCAGTTCTTGAGATCCATGGCTTTGGTGTTGTTAGCAGTATGCTTTACTGTTTAAGCCTTAATAAACAAATACAGTCAAAACTTTGAAGTTTATTATTATTATTATTATTTTAATGTTTCAAAGGATTTTTAAATTGTTTCTATGTGAATATATAATTCTAATTAAATATTTTTTATTTATATAATTTATTCCTGTGATTTAAATCATAGTTACTTATTTTTTTCAGTGTCACATAAACCTTCAGAAATCATTTTAATATGCTGATTATTATTATTAGTTTGAAAACAGTTGTGCTGCTCATTTATTTTATTTTATTTAGTCTGTGATATACTTTTTTCAGGATCCTTTGATGAGCAAAAGTTTTAAAAGAACAGTATGTTTTCCAAATATAATCATTTTGTAAAATATATTTTTGTTTTTTGGCTTTTGTACGGTAGTTTATATTGCTAGAAAATAATTCTATGCTTTGAATATTTAACTATATTACTGTTATTACTATATTTTTAATAACAATATTTTATCAGACATAAATGCGCATAAGAGGCAAAAAAAGAGAGAAAAAAGATATGTATGTTTCATAAATTTTAATAGTGAATGAATAAATGTCAGGTTTTTGAGCATCTGTTTCATCCATAGATGCCGTTTCATCCACAGATATTTCAAGAGTTGTAGGAGATGGAAGGTTAATTACTGAGGAAACACAAAGTTCTCTCAGAAAGATTGACGTGACCACATTTCTAGCTCACGGCGCAAACAAACGCTCAACTCAAAGACAAACGTCTCTCACAAGTTTGGTGAAATGAGTTCTAGCAGTTCACGACACACACACACACACAGTGTTTTAAAGCACATCTAATTTAATCAAGATGACTTTGCCTTGATTAAACTCTCTCGGGAGCTGTCGAGTCAGTCCGGTCTCTCCCCGGTTCATTTTCCTCAGCAGCATATGTTGTAAGGTTTTCTGTCTGCCTCCAAACTCAGCCATCTTTCAATTCCTCCCTCTTTGGCTTTCACACTACCAGTCATGGAGATGTGAGCCTGTCATTTGCACTTACTCCTTTAAAAAAGAGACAAAAACAGACATTTGCTACAGCCATTGGGTATCTGTGGCAGTCTAAACGTAATAGCGATACAATAACTGCCAGCTCCGAGTTTTCAGAAATAGACGCAAAGAACTGGGACACAAAAAGCAGCAGACAGGAGAGAAATAAAAAAAAAAAGTATATGTCATTTTCATGCTTTTAGGAGACTTACAAAAACAAATTAGCCAGAAATATCTAGCTAATATATATATATAAATATATATATATAAATTTGTATTATTAATTGTATTATCATTTATTATATAATTTTGCAAGCATATAAATGAATTATTATTATGGTGTTGTTGTTGTGGCTGCTAATGTATCATTGGAAAATTAATTAATTTTAAAGAATGTATATACATGAATGGGGAATTTCCAATGGCCATCAATGTGGAGAGCCTTTTTATTTATTTATTATTATTTTTATTTTTTGTCTTCTAAAAATAAATAAAATGATTAGTTGTTAAAACATTGACCAGCAGGGGCTTACTGGGTCATGGTAACCAGCTTAACCTTGACCGCTTGTTCTTTCAAAAGAACCATGGGGGGAAAGTACATTATGGTTACCATATTAGTTCCCCATTAAATTCTATGTAAAATAAATAAAGAGAAATATCCAAACGACTTTAGATTTTAAATGTTTTGCACTTTAAAGTAAGCATTAATTTATTCACTTTGCCATCCAGTTGAATAAAAGAAGCAAAGGCTTGTCACTGCAATAACTACCAGCAGTTCAGGGCCAAGCTGATGGGAGACTAGAGCAAACCCATAGAAAAGCAGATTCAATTGAACAAACCACCAATCATTTTGTAACCAACTGAATACTGTTCAAACCAAATTAACCCCTGAAGGCACTACAGTAGTAGAAACACATTAAGGTCATGGGTTTGATTCCCATGAAGCACACATACTTGTAAAGCATACTTTGAATGCACTGCAAGTCGCCAGAGATAAAAGTGTCTGCCAAATGAATAAATGTGCATACAAATGTAAGTGCACTATAAGTCACTTCAGATAAAAGCATCTGCTAAATGACTGCTCACTAACAATAATAATTGCAAAACAATACCAAACACTATAAGGGTAAGTGGTCTGTCTGAGAATGAATCTAGTGTCTAACTGTCCATTTCATTCCAAGCACATATGGATTAATTTATCGTGTCACCCTAAGCGCATTCCTTGCTTGTTTAAATTGAGACACCTGCTTCCTGTCAGACACGGATCTACAAAACAGAATGCTTTTCATTGTCAAGGTGCTTGATCTCAGGAACCTTTCATGTCTTGAGAAACAAGTCTCTTTTGACTCCACCACAAATCCCCAAAAAAGACCTTTCAAGTTTTAAAGTGTTGCTCTTGTTGCTCACCAGATACGTTTTTTCAAAAACCATCAGTCCGTATCGATTAGAATCCAATCGATTTGCAGCGTTAGATGCTGAGAGAGGCAGGTGTGCTTTGATTTACCTGCACAGGTTAGTCGGTCGGTCGCACTGAAACTCTTCTGGACTGCGGGAAGCTTTTACTGCTGTTTGTCTTTTACTGAGAGTACCTTCAAGACCTAGGAAGGTGAAAGAAGATCACACACATGTTCTGAAACAGATTGCTTTGGTTGATTTTGCTTATGAAGTGAACTGAAACTGATGGTAAAGCAGATTGCCTTATTTTGTGATTTTCCCCCCTTTATAAGTGGTGTACAGAACTAATAAATAAAGAAATTACTAAAACATGTGCAGGAAAAGGACTAGAATCAAAATATAAAACTGCAAAAAAAAATTACTATTGGAGAAATTTAGCATTTCATCACTTGCTCACCAATAGATCCTATGGGTGGCGTCAGAATTAGAGTCTAAACAGCTGATAAATAATCACAATAATCTAAATCACAAAAATCTAATCTAAATATTCAGTCCATTAATGTCTTGTGATGTAAAGCTGTGTGTTTGCTAGAAACCGGGGCTTGGCGCTCTCGTCAAAATCAGTTATTTACATTAGGATCTGCTTCAGAGGACATGTGATAACCCCTGAAGGCGTATAGGATAGTGTTATGTTGCAGATTTACAGTTTCAAAATAATGGTGAATAATAATCCACCAGCATTACCAAGCTTGGAAGAACCAGGATACAGTTTTTAAAAACTCAGACTGTGTCCGTCTAAAAGAAGAAAGTCACGGAAATTATGTAATAAAACGTAAATTATACGGAAATAATAAATTCTTTCCACGAATACATTTTATTTCCACTTAACTAATTAGCTGCAATTAAAAAGTCTGTGGGCACACATGCACTCATCAGCAGCATGAAATTGCTTATTATTCACATGCAAACTGCTCTTAATATCAAGACAATATTTTTTCCATACTTGCCAAGCCAATTACCATTGACACTAATGACACAGGAACGCATGTTGCCGTGCTGTGGTTTTATGCTTTAATGATGTTTTAATGATAATATTAAGCTGCTTATTTGAGTAAACATTGTCTACCTGCAGTATTGTTGCTAATGGACACAAATCTGAGCTCTCAGAGGATTTCTGATCGAGTAATCCTATGTAGAAAAAACATAAGCACTTAAATTATACCTTAATCTGCTTTAAAAAAAAAAAAAAAGAAGAAGAAAATAAACAAGCTTAGGTTACCTTTCAAAATGGTTTAAAACAAAGTACCAGGAGTATCAATGCTAACCATGCATTTTGGGGAAAAAAATTAATAAATGTCACTTTTCGGAGCCCAGCTATATCATAAAATCACACACACACAAATGTCTTATAAAGCATATGTTGTTTGACCTGATGTTTGATGGAATTTTCTGGTAAACAGATTTCTTTTCATGCAAAACATCCTCCCATAGATGCAGTCGTAAACAGCGAGTTCGACCTCCTCCCTGACTCGTGTTTTGTATTTGGATGTGTTTTGTATTAATGCAGACTCTCTCAGGAAAGGAAGGCCAAAAGTGAATCGTGATATTTCAAAGTCACTGTTGCAAACAGAAAATAATTTGAGGGAGATGGTAATGTGCACCGGTGCAAATACATGTTTCCTCTCCCTCTGCAGATATAAGAAATGTACGTGTGATTAGCTCTTTTTCCAGTTTGAAGAGGCGATGAAGAACATTTCTTTACAATTTTTAAGATTATAGGAAAAAAAACAAGAAGTAAGTGTTAATAAACTGCATTGTGGCAGCTCAAGCTGATATACTGTAATATATTACAAGTCTGACTATCATGAATGTAAAACTAGAATGTGTTAATTAACATTTAATATCAATGCAGATATTTGTACAAGAATGCATAAAGAGGATAAACATTGAGAGATGCTGCTTGAAAAGAATCTCTTTATTCCAGAAGACAGGCAGGGTCGAAAACAATGGGCCAACAGAAGTGGACAATACAAAATTGATAATAAATAAATAAACAGGCAAGAGGGTCAAGGCAGGCAGCAAACAATCACAGAGAGGAAAGAGAGGTCAAGGTCAAATGCACAAAACAATAATAAAGAATGCTAGCTGAGACAATCCTACACGTCTGACTATGGGTGAATGAAGCAGTTAAATAGTGAGTGTGAGTGGGTGTGGTGATGAACAACAGCTGTGGGGGATAATTACAGAATGTGAGCAGGTGTGGGTGTGCTGTGCATGATGGGAAGTTGAGTCTAAAATAGAATTTGAGTCCAGGGGAGGTAAAATGATACTAGAGCTCCACTAGAGGCCAATCGTGACAATTTTATTAATTTTAATAAAAAATAAAATAAATACTGTTCTTTTAATGATCTTCTTAGGTTGGACATATGTTATTTTAAAATAATTTGTTCTAAATATATTAAAATATTTTACAAGGTTGCTGTTTTACTGTATTTTTGTAACATAGGAGACGGAGACGTGCGGATCCATGTGCAATTCTTTATTCTTGGTCGGCAGGCACGGTCAAAACAACGATGAACAGAGCAATGCAGGAGAAGCTGAATCGAGGGTCGAGGTACATAAGCAGAGGTTCGGGGCTGGCGGCTGGTAGAGAGTAAAAAGTGAAACAGTCAAAAAGACAAACCCAGGAAAAACTAACAGGTTAAACGCTCAGATATGATGGCAACTGCTAATCAAAACTTCGCGATCTTCGGGCTGGTGAGAATGGCTTTTATAATGACACTAATGAGAGAGTGATTGTGACACATGAACAACAGCTTTGGGAGGAGTGGTGCATTATGGGATATTGAGTCCGGTAAGCAACATATCATATATAATGATTAAATATCCACACACACACACAAATATTCACTGGAAGAGAAAGTGTGATAACTAACTTCCGTATTCCAAAAAATAAGGGGCATGAATGAAAAGTGATGAATCTAAAAAGCTTTAGATGAACACTGAACATGCATTACATTCAATTAGAAACGTTTGGTTTTTGTAGTTTAATATGCATTCTTATTTAAAAGCACAAACAGCTTATTTTTAAGTGTTTATAAATGACTTGTTGTTGTTTTTTACATCAATCATTCATCCTCTCAGATTCCTATTCACATATTCGCTCAGAAGGGAAGACAGTCCTCAAGCAAACTGATCTTGAGAGCAGATGGTGGTGAACACCTGGATGATCCATGGAGACAAACCCTCATCTGATTCCTTCAGCTGCTTCTGACGTTGCCTTTAAAATAATAGAGATCTTCCATGTTGTTTGACATCTCTGCGCTGTGAGCAGGGAGCATTCGGATTACAGTTTGCTTTTAAGGATCCCGGCACGTTCCACAGCAAGCTCTTTTTTTCTCCTTGTGTTCTCTCCAGGAAAGAGCTTTTGAGCGCAGATCTTACAGCGGTGCTTTACCACACGCGGTGGATATGGCTGGGAGGTCATTGTAGAGGCGTGTTTAGGCCGAGGATTGCAGCTGTTTACACTTCAAACTGCATAATGTTAGCGGGAGCTTAGCGGCTAACGATCAAGGCTAATAACCCAAAGGCTCTGGGTTCAAACGCTAGAAAGGCTGATGTCATGAACCTCACAGAACAGCCATGAAGACATCTGTTGCATATTTACATAAAGACAGCAACCGACTGACTTCTATGCAATCTTTAGGAGTCAGAGAGTATGTTTCAATTGTAATATACCATTGTTCAAAAGTTTGGGGAAGACGTTTTTTTGATGAAGATCAAGGCTGATAAAACTACAGTAAAAAGGGGGGAACAGTAATATTGTGAAATATTTTAAAATAACACTTTTACATTTGAGGCTTTTATGTAATTTATTTCTCTGAAGCAAAGCTGAACCTAGTGTCTCATGATCCTTCAGAAATCATTCTAATATGCTGATGTGCTGCTCAATAAATTACGATCACTTTTGTTTTTTGTTCAGAAAGAAACTTTACTGTCACTTTTTAAACCAATTTATTTGTTTATTTAATTATTTATTTTGCTAAATAAAAGCGATATTTAAATGAAATTGCAGTCTAAAAGTGGTTAAACTACAAATGTATGTTTAATCCACACCAGGCTCCACCCTCACTTCCACCCAGCGATCACAATCACCAGAGTTTTAACTCTACACACCTGCATCACCCCCTGTTCCTGATTCCAGCACCAATCACAGAGCAAATAAAACCACACACCTCACTTCATTCACTGTCCGAGCTAGTTGATCAAAAGTGGACTCTAACCGTTCATCCTCTAGCGATATTACTTACCTGTGCTCTTACCTGTTCCCATACAGAATACTCATTGATCCTCCGTGTTCTCTCCAGCTCCAGTGATTCCTTTCCTCGTCTCAGTTGTGGCAAGTGGTGTGTCTGTCATACCCTGTCTGTGATTCTACAAAAGAAAAGGAAAAGAGACTTTTTAGTTTGGTTCTTCTCATTCCCATTAATTGGAAGTTTCTCTGTTTGCTTACCTTTTGTTATTATACTCATCTTGTTTAATAAATATTGTTATTTTGTACCTCCCGAGTCCGTCTGCTTCATAACACAGTGCATGTTAATAAGAAAACATGAAGTAATTTAAGAGCTTCCATACACTTATTTAACAGTATGATGCTCATATACTGTTGGTTTTGTTAGAGACGGGTGATAACAGTTCATATAATTATGTGTTAAACACTATTAACGGCATCAATTTTGTTTTAAACTGTTTATTTTCTCTGTAAAATGAAAGTGCTCATTGTATTTTCAGACACATACGGCACTCATTTGTTACTAAATTGCTCTAACATGTGGTTAAATGCGGACTTAATTGCAATTTTATTTTCATCATTTGACATTGTTAGTTTCTTTAGAAATATAGTGTAGCTGCTGAAGGAATTTTTTTAAATGTATTTTGAACTTTTGTTTAATACAGACTACACTTTGCTGTTTCAAGGACTTGGAACAAATGACATCTTGTTTTTAGCTAATGTCCAAAGGTCCTGCAGTTCTTTGTTTAAAATGTTCTGGTGTGTTACATGATGGCCAGCTTTTCTTGGATCCCTGGCTGAACTCTTGCACAGTTATTATTCCTATATTTTTTCTTAGAACAAAACCATAAAGTGCCTGAGTATTTGTATAATGTAGTTTGTACAAGCATGTAGTTTGAAGAAAGACTTTTATAATAATAATATGTAGTGTAAAAAAATAATAATAATAATAAATCTTTTAAAAGGAAATAAAACAAACACATTATTTATTTAATCCTCCATTTTATTACACATTATTTTATTTTATTTTACACCTACATCTGGGGTTATTCATGGAAAGAAAGAAAGAAATCAAATTTTTATTTAATAAATAATAAAATAAATAATGTTCTTTCAATGAACTTTAAATGCTTTTTTTTTCTTAGGTTGGACAAAAGTTCTTTTATATATTCAAATATTTTACAAGGTTGCTGTTTTACTGTATTTTTGATTAAATAAACACTTTATAAAAATAAAAACAGCTTTAGTGTCATGAGATACTAGTCTCTATGCGAAAACAGAGATGAGACGTGGGTTGGGCAAACAGTCCAAGAATAATCCAAGAATACAGGAACCAAGGCGACTGGCAAACATGCAACATTCAACGACTGACATCAAAACACTGTTTGAATACAAAGGGAAACAAGGAGGGGAACTCAAAACACCTGTAAAAATCGTCAGGAAGCAAATCAAGCACTATTAACATGGGCCAGATCACAAAAGACAAGAGATGTGAAAAATCAAAACAAAGGCAAAACAGACAGACAAGACCACTTAACATGGTGAGAGACTCCCATAAAAAACAACTAGTAATAATAATAAAATAAATAAACATTTAAAATAATCTATAAAAAGTTTAGTCTGTACAAAGTATGTTTTTTAATAGTCAAAAACTGTATATTTTATATATATATATATATATATTATTTATTTATTTATTTATTTTAGTTTAGTTTATATTAGTTTATTGATGCTGTAAAATGATAACTTTTGATTAAAAATCCAAAATAAGTTTTTATTTACATTATATATATGGGTGTATATGTATACTGTGTGTGTCTCTCTCTCTCTCTCTCTCTCTCTCTCTCTCTCTCACTCTCTCTACATACAGTATATGCTCACACATACACATATATATTTAAGAAAATGTGTATATTTTTATATTAAATATATTTATATTTAATATAAATGATATAAATCTGAATACAATAACAATTTTAAATATTTTCAAAATATATACTGTATGTACACACAATATACACTCATATGTTATGTACACACAATTTGATTCATCGTTTAACATCACTTATTTATACATATATACAGTATATACTGTATCAGCATGAATTTTAATACAAAAATAATATAACATAGCAAATGGAAAATGGTAAAAAAATGAAAGATCTGACAGGTAGACATGATCTTATTACTTTATTGTACACAGTTACTCCACAACATTCAATTTCCATCTCAACCCCATCATTTATCCTAATGAACTCTTCTTTTGTGCTTCCCCTGCAGTCCTGGATGCAGTGTAACGTGAGCAAGAATACACTCGATTTTCCCATAAACACATGAAATAGAGAAGAGCTTACCAGTTAATCACTTACACGCTCTACAAAAACGTGTTTAATTGGAAAGTTATCAAATAACTCACGACACAGTGTGCCTCCTGAAAGCGGATATTGATTTCAGGTTCCCAGTGCTATTGCACAAATGCCATCTCCAAGAGAGTTTCCCATCAGCCGGCACTCGGACAATGATTGATCGTTTACAAAGTGGATGATCATTGATCATTACTCAATCATGGAGATGATTCCAGCCTGTAAAATGTCTCTGTCTAAACAGGTCATTCATCGCTTTCACAACGGCTTTATAACAACAACCTCCACCGAACGTGCAAATGTCTCTCAGACGTCACTTTTCATTTCTGTCAAAAACATCTCGTGAGAGAATGTTCCACTGGATTGCTGCATTTTCCAGTCTTTTACAATCATGAATGCAAAACAAATGCTCAGCGAAGTATGAACCGAGCAAATGCAAACAAATTTAAGGCATGCTGCAATTCACAAAGCGCATTTCATGCTGCAGACTCAAAGGCTGGACTTGAATCTCACACTGGATAAAGCCTGTATTGTGCCATGCCGTATATCTGTCTGTGCTCGATCAGATATGCCAGTTTGCACCTGCTGCGCCAATAATTCGGTCCTGCCAGACCTGGCACTGCTGCGGGTGCAAATTAGAGAGATGATTTTGGATTCTGGGCCTGAAATGTCAGACATCTTGGCGTTTATTCCCTGCTGATCATCAGTAAACTGCTATGGAAGGCTGATTCATACTTTTACTTTAGAAATAATGGCTTAAAGGGAACATTCTATCATTCTGAAGCAATTTGGTCCATGTTCATTTGAATTTTTTTTTTTTTTTTTTTTTTTTTTTAAGAAACCGTTCATTTAATTCATCCATCATGTAGTCGCTCTTATTTTGTTCCAAAGGTACTGTATGAGTTAAGGTTTTCACTAGTATAAACTGTATTGCTCTTGTTGAATGTATTGTGTGGATTGAAAGCTATAAGCTCACCCTTGCACACAAGGTCAAGACAATGTTTTTAATTTATTTTAATTTTTTTTCAGCTAATGTTGCCATGGCAATATGTCATATTTGTAAAGTAAAGTAACATCATAAAACGCTAATTAATAAATACTACATAGACATGACATCCAGACAAGTGTACTGTTTCTTTAAAATATGAATAATTGGAAAACTTGAAAGGTTTAATCAGGCACTAATTATGAGTTAGACAGTCCCTTCAGATGCATTATGATTCCAGTGGGTTGAAAGGTTACCAGACATGTAAAAACACACGTATCGCTTCTGGACATCCATTGCTCCCATTCAGTAACAGAGTTCAAGGTGTGTTATCAGAGGATGTGCCTGATAATGTCCTAAAGCGGTTGCTTGATGTGTTGCTGCTATTAATATTCATCTTATGTGGCTAAACCACGAAACCCGCTGAGCTGCCAGCATTTTAAAGTTCTCCTGACACTGAAAGCTGCTCCAGACAGCAAGCTTCAACATAATGCTACCCCATTTTGACACAATTCTTCTTGCAGAAGTTATTGCCAGGATGCACTGCAATAAACTCTAAGAAAGTAACACAAATATGTCTGTGGAAGATTGTTTCTGCAACAGGATTTTATATATATTAGATTGTAATCTAATGTATGCCAAGTGCATTATGAGTACACAGTTTGTGGGGCATTCCAAATCTACATTCAAGCTCCATTTTAGTTTGGATGCTGCCTTAAAGGTAGCTGCTTGTTTAGACAGCAAACAGCAAGGCAGCTCACTTGGTTTTAAAACAGAGCTTACGTCACCGCTTCAAAATGACACTGGTGCAGAGAGGAAATATGACAGTGGTCAGCAGTTTCCGTTGACAAGCAAGACAGGCATTTTCTGCAAACTCGTCTCTCAGGACTATTTGAGAACACGGTTGTGCATTAGAGGCACTTAAGAGTAACATGGCTCCTTCTCCCTGTAGATCAATACTGTTGAAGTAGACATCACCGGCTCCTTTTATCAAGTGATAATTGCTAATGCTTCCAGCAGTATATCCCACTAACCTTCCCCTTTCCCTTCCAGGACAGTCAGTTCTCAGTTTGTCACAGATTTTTTCCTATTGGCAAACCTGGTTCACTTTGCAGCATGACAAGATCAAGCCACTTCTACAGCAACAGAGCATCAGACTACGACACCTGGCTACATCAACAACAGTTTGTTGCAACTTAGGTTCAACTTATCACACAAAAATATTTTTAATTAATAAAGGCAAATTTTTACACAAAATGGTTGCAGAATGTTATGTTATGACTTCAAAACATAGTTTAGTAGGTCTACTCAGTAGCTCAGGTGCACTAAGGTGCTGAAAAACACCGGTTTGAATTCCGTGTAAAATCGTTCAACAAAACAGCACAAGAACGTTAAAATAGCATCATATTTTAGATTACTTTTGCATTTGTTAACACTATTTTAGGTATAGGTTTGTTGTAAGGGATATTTTCAACATGATAGAGCATTAATATTTAAAAAAAAATTGAGTTCTGAATAGCTGCAAAATATTCCTCGAGCATCATTATAAAAACACTGTTTTACGTACCTGTACCAACCTAATACAAAGGTACCATGTGTGTTTAAGCGCCTCTTTCTGGACATTTCACTTTGAAATGGCGGATAAGCCATTTCAAACATTTTTTTTAAGAATTAGCCGAATTTTCAGACAACTACTTTGTTAAGTATTATGTTAAAAAAACTTAAATTTTGTTTTTTTTATTTTATTGTTATCATGTAGTAAGCTAGTATTTTTTGTTCTTTTTACCTAATCAAAATAACCCAACTGCAATGTACAATGAAAAAACTTGATTTTTGAATATGTTTTTGCAAATTAACTCTTTATATGTTTTCTTTTTCTTCTTTTCAGTAACTAAGGTGATGGTGTTGTCCTTGAAAGGTGAATAACTCCTGCAAAAAATCCCAGTTTGACAACAACTGCAATACGGTGTACCCGAAAGAACATAGTAAAAATGCAGCAATTCGTGCCTGTACCAGCATAATAGAATTGTGATTACAATTAGAAGACACATTTTACTGCCACTCACTGGACATTTAAATTCTGAACCGGTACTTTGAAGGAACTGAATAAAAACGTGCATGCATGCACCAAAACAATAAAAGTGTGCCATGGTGATGTATTGATCGTGCATTTAAACGCCACTCATTGGACAATTCACTTTGAAACAGCGATGAAACATAGGGCATGATATATTAGTGTTGCAGAAAGTTCAGTTTAAGCATGTATTTCCAAAAAGCCTGGGTTATCAAAATATATAGTACAAGCATACTCAGACTTTAGACTCAGACTCAGTAATTATTAACACAATGCATTGATAGGTTGGCACAATCCTGTAGCTTATCAAGCAAAGTTTATCAAGTCGTTTACGTAAGTTTGAATGTTGAAAGATAATCTTGAAACTTGAAGGTTTACTGGCTTTCTGGGCATAATGGTAGAGCAATATAATGCTAGATAATGTCCTTAATACATTCAATATAATGTATTAAAAATCTTTGCATTTTTTTTTTATTTCTGCAGGCAGTGGTCCAGTCGTCTGAAGTGAAGGTGGGCCGTAGTTTACAGGTACAGTTGTTCACGGTGCCAAACCATCAGCAAGCCTTGTTGTTGTTGTTGTTTTCTTTTGGCTGCTTTATTTTTGATATTCTAGTGGGCATTTGGCTGGAAGAACTGGCTGCCACTGAACTCAGCATGCTTTTGAGAGCCATGAATACAGTGCCTGAAGGCTAAACACAAAACGCAGACTTACAAACAACCACACACACTCACCACATTTCAAAGAATGAAAAATGACTTTAAACATTAATTTCCAGAAATCTGCTTCATCATTGGTTTGCTAACTTCTGCATGCACTTAACCACAATATATACATATTTTTTGTACAGACTTGCAAACGTCTGCAAACGAAACACATTCTGGCCCATGCGAGATGCTGATAAGTAGCCGCACTGTATCTGCCGTAGCAGAAGCATATCTTCAAATATTCAGATGGTGAAATCCCGCTCGTCTTATTTCCTTTAGCGGCGGTAGACTCATTCTCCTCCGCACTGCAGGTGTCTGGCCATGATACAGGCGTGGGAAACCGTGAGAGATAATGCTTATTCTTATGAACTGTTGCTGAGCATTTTGATTGAACTGTCAGATCAAGTTGCTATTCTAACAAGAAATCTGTCAAGCATGCTTTTTCACCCCATGTTTATTTTCTGCCCAAAGCCCGGGCCATTTCCTTCAAATGTCATTGTGCTGGAGTCAACGTATCACCCACCATCATGGTGCATTCCTCACGAAAACGCTTTGCGGAGATGTAATTCATAGCACACACGTCAAATGTGAAATTTGATTTGGGTTCTCATGAGAAAACAAACAAAACAAATTTTTAATCAGAGGTTGCTCTTTCACAGCTCAGGAGACCTCATTTTTTTCATTTAATTTTCCCATTCATCAGCTCTGTCTCAGATGTTTCTCCTGAAACTACTGAAATTGAACTATTAAAACAATAAAAACAAATTAATAATCGCACTGACAGTAATGACATGTTTAACAATTCAACAACATATTAACAAAATTTAACAATGACATTGTTCCTGTCACGATTCTGGTGCGGGAAGGTACGAGCAGAAACTCAAAGTTCTCCAAATAACAGTATTTTAATACTCACAAGGGTTACAGATAGGCAGGTATTTGAAATTTGGTACCTATTTGAAATCTTGTAAAACTACTGCGAGTATATATATATATTATTTATTTATTTAATTTATTTTTTTGCCTTTTTAAAACCAAATGATCTAAGGCATGCTAGTGCATATACACAATTTTTCTACATATATATGTCACCAGTTGTTTCATTTTCCTAAGGAATTTTAGGAAAGTCAAATCAGACAAGGTTGATACTTAGGATAGGATGATACATAATTAGAAATATCTTAAGCAATGAAAGAACAACCCTTGTGCAATAAAATGTTCTGCATGCATCGAATGGAGACCCTCTTTTGTTATGATGCATCTCGTTTCTCCCAACAGATGGCCACATGAATGCACTCTGCACTATAAATGACCAAACATGTACTATTAGGAATGCATCATGTCATAATAAACTGCTCATGTCACAGACGGGAATAAATACACTTATTTTACTCAGAGGTATAGTGTAAAGTGTTGGGGGAGGGGCTGCAGGTATCTGCCACAGAAGCCTTCATGATTCATCTGCGGCGTGCGGCTGACGGCATCACATAAAACATGAGAAATGGAAAGTCAGATAAGCACAATGAGCAGTTATGTGGGCCTAATGTACTCACTGACACAGATCAAGTGGCGCAAATAAAGAGTGTAAGTGCCGTTCTCTGTCAACAGCTTCTTCCCTTGTAGCTATGCTTTCGTTCTCCATCATTTTAATGGTTTGTCGTATTTCTTCATTCCACCGGGCAGTCACCTAGAATTAATCTTTGTCTCTAAGAACAAGCTGATTAGTTTTAGCTGGGTTTTAAAGACGTTGACGCCTGTCTAATTCCTTTGTTATGCACAAAGCATGTGGGTTATGTTCACACAGACTGTGCTGGGGATTGACAACTAACACGTTAAATCTTAAATGGTCCTGTTCAAAAGCTCACAGTAGCAGCTTTACTGTCTGGAAGGTAAGCTATAAATGAATAAGCCAAGTCAAGCTCCTTTTATATTCTCCAAATAGCTGTAAACCATGCAACTATAGTGAGAGTGAATAAGGTAAATACCAGAAATACAGATCATAACACCAGAGAATCTTGTCACAATGCCCTTTAAATGAATTTAGGGACAGGTGCATTATGTTGAGCAGAATCATGGGTAATGCAACCCAAATGTGTTCAGTATTATTGTTTAATTTAGTTTATTGTCACAAGATAAAAAAATAATATATATATATATTAGGGGTGTAACGATACGCGTATTTGTATTGAACCGTTTGATATGAGGTTTTCGGTTCGGTACGCATTACAAACCAAATGATTCAAAAAAAAGAGAGAGAGAGAATAAAGTGTAAAATTGAATGTTTTCAGTGCTACGCTCAACAATGCAGAACAAAAGATGGGACAGGCAATGTGCTGACTACACCGTGACCTTCTTATGCTGAAGCACAACAGCAGCCCATGTGTTGAAGACATGATCTGTGCTGTCTGTAGAAAATGACACTCTCATCTTTCTGAACTTAAAACAAAATCCTTGTAGAAACAAAAGGTCCATTTAAAACAAAATTGTTCTTTTCTTTTTATTAGATTACTACAATATTACATTTCATTTTTATAAGGAGCATTTGGTTATGGTTATAAAGGAGGATTTGTTTTATTTGCTGCTAAGAAGAAACCCCAGAAGATATGTGAAGTATAGCTTAATTGTTGTTCAAAGTAAAAGAAAAGGAAAAAAACTAAAACAAGATTATACTTTTCAAAGAAATTCTCTTTTTTCATTTTATTTTTGCTGTATCGAAAACATACAGAACCGTGACACCACTGTATCGTATCGAAACCGAACCGTGATTTTTGTGAACCCTAAATATATATAGAAGGGATACAAATAAATAAAAGGAAATTGTGCTTGAAAAACATCTCACAAGTCATATGAATTTATATAAACCCTGTTTTTACAGTGCATTATCAGGTACTCTGACTGCATGATGATGCATAATGCTGGTTTCATAGAAAGGATTTCTTTTCATTGATCCACTCAGTCAGTCAGTCCTGTGGTGTAACACGCTTTTATTCCTGAAAGCAAGATTTAAGTAATATTTAAACTATGGCCTATCATTTATATTATCTAGCTTTATTCATTTCAAATATTATTTAAAATCACTGAACCAACAACTATTTGTACCGACAAGACACGTTTATATGGGTTAGGTTGAGTAGAAATGGCTCTAGCAATAGCAGGTATTTTACAATGCATGTATAAAGAAGGTGGTATTCCCAGAAATCTTTGCATGACTTTCCATGTGTGGACTTTTAGTTTATTACTGTTCAACTTATTTATTAATTTATTTGCTTTAGGTTCTTTTAAGTCATTTTGTTTATTGTGTTTCAGTTTAGTCGTATGCGTTTGTCACTCTAATAGTGTTTTATATCGATGCAACTCGTGTCCTATTATAATTACTTTTTTTCCCCCTTCTGTTAGGCAATTTAAATGTCATTTAGATAGACTGGGTGAAGTCAAGCTAAGTCACAATATTACATCTCATTTTTAGTTAAGGCATATATGAAAGATACTAATAGATATTAAATACGTGTTTTAGGGCATCTTACAGATGGATCATTTGCGTAAAATATTGCGCTTGCCTCAGGTGGTGCACGGGCGATGTTATCACTGCTAAACATTTCATGCAAAGTGTGAACACCAGAGGCAATTAAGAGAACTATCATTTAATAAAGTCTTTATAAAACTCTAGCAAAGTTACCTCAGCACATAGTATTAAAAGTGTTTTGTTTTTTTCAAGTGCCAAGATGTTCTATGCTCCACGTCGTCGCTGTTGAGTAGTGCACAGCAACAAAGCCACTCTACCCATGCAAATATTTGTTTCACATGCCGCCCTGCACTTGAGAGGAAAGTCAAGCACAAATCTGTGCAGTAAATGGTGTATTATACATCAGACATGCTGACACTGTCAAGAAAATCCTCTGGTGTCACACTTTACATTACAGTGTTCATGTTTTACTGTAATTACTATGTAAATACTGTAATACTAGTGAACAACAAGCACTTAAAGCATAGTTGTTTATATACTCTTTTCTTTTCTGCAGCATTTATTTGAATAACAACAATAATAATAGTGACAGTGAACTTTAGACATATTACTAACTTCAAGTAACTTTGTAACTACATAATTCTCATTAATTTGCAACTACATGTATGCAAACTCTCAGAGGAGACAGTAAGGGTAGGTTTAGAGTTTCAGTATGTTGTTGTGGACTCATCAAAATAAACAGTTGGAAGCTATTTAGCAGTCTACTAATACTCTAATTGACATGTAGTTGCATAGTTACTTACTGCTAGTAGAATGTTTTAAATAGAGGGAAAAAGTTTTACCATAATAATAATAAACATTGCAGTATTTTTAAATAAATTGCCCGTCTTTGCATTTTAGAAAGTACACAATAGAAACACCAAGAATAGCGCTCACTTAATTGTGATATTATGATAAAATACTATTAATTTGATTTCCATCTTTTAAAAATCTCAATTAAAATTAATGTCTAATTCACTGTATATATATATATATATATACTAATAAAAATCCTGAATTGAGGAAAAGGGTATTCTGTTTAGTTCTGTGGTGTTGAGAATGTTTCATATAGCATCTTCAGTAGAAATCTGACTTTTTATACAAAGTAGTGCACGATGTCACAACCAAGCCTTCACTTGATTAGCGCCTTAGAAATAGTGCTGAAATCTGAATGATTTAATCTTAAATCGCATCATACCGCTTTATGTTTGTATGTGTTACATTTCAAAACCATACACCTTTTTATATTGAAGTTTAAATTAAAATATTCACTGGCACTTTTAGAACCTATTGTACTGAGCATATCACAGCTACCCTGCATCTGTCTGGCGGCTCTTATCGCCATTGCATTTATAATAACGAGCAATATGCAACGCGCCACGCGGACGGCGTAACGTGAAGCGTTAGTCCCCATCCACACTGACGCGGGACTCCAGCCCGGTTGTTGCGGCATCAGCGGTAGGAGGAGATACAGAGGGGATACAGGGACTCCTGCAGGCTGATTTCAGCAGCTCAGCACTCGCAGGTGGAGACGCGCACCGATCCGGAGCTTCGTCTGACAGGCGAGCGCGCGCACTCACTCACTCACTCGCCCAAATGAGTAAATAAAATAATTAATACAGCGAGCTCGTGCTCAAACCAACTACAATGAGAGCAAATCTGTCGCAGTCAGTCCAATCCTCATATGACTCCAAGCCATTTAAAATTTGATGAGCAGTTTTTGGAAAGCTCCTTGGATTGATCCCAGTGTTTTCCAGTCATGAAGAACAGAAGGGAATATGTGGAATACTGGAGCGCGATTATAGTGTCTCTCTTCTGGATCCACAGCTCTATCGGGATGCCCCATGTCATACGGATAGGTAAGAGAGTGCGTAATGGACACCGACTCTTTAACTGAGCAAACGAATGTTTTTAGTGAGTGTTGAAAGTGCGTTAGCTGTTCGTTTGGGTCCGACTGCTGTTAGTTTACGTTTTGCATTTATCAACTCTGTGAAAAATGAGAATACATGCCTTGCACGGAGCTGTTTAAGCGCTGGAAATTTAGTTGCGCGTCTATCAGCATGCCGTGCGTCTGAGGAACAGATGGTGCTGCGTCTTTTTCGTGATCTCACAAACACTTGGAGCCTGTAATAGAATGTTTTCTTTTTCTTTTTTTACTGTTAAAATCGTAAAATCGTTAGAAATTTGTGAAATTTGGAAGGAACGCCGGACTTGCGGCGTCTCTTGTAAAATTCGCCTGAAACACAAGTTTGCAGTCTTAACAGGTGATCTAGGAAACGTTGCGCCGAAGTTTGCCTGGAAACCTCACCTTTACGCACCGTGTAGCCAGACTGAAGGTTCTGGGTATTACGGTCAAACATAATGTACTCATGCAATTTGACAAAGAAAGATTTTCTCAGTCTGAGAAGCTGAAATATGTGTGCCGCGTGGAGACAGGAGCCCGATAAAGATCAATACAGTTTTGTCTAAAGGCAGATTACTTTTGACAAGTGGTTCGATGCCATGCAGAAAAAATGTCTCTAAATGTCATTACGAGACATTAACATGCTCAAGCACAGCCTTCAAGTTCCCCAACAAAAAAGAGCTGGTGTGGCATCTGTGCCGTTAAAAGAGAACACTGTTTAAGCATTCTACTTAGCTGCTCTATTTATACTTTATTTACTTGATCTATTTATACAGTTTGACTTTTGTTTGTTGTTGTTGCATTTTTATTTAATTCCATTTTACTTTGGAACTAAATTTAAAAATTTTTTTCTCCAACTGAATTTAGTCTGAAAGACTAAAGACTTTTTTTTGTAATGTATGTTCTGGTTCTCCCCCACTACTGATGTGATTGATGACTGTGGCTGTGACTTCAATGACATTGTGCTTGAGATTTGCGATTTTTGACATCTCAGATCTGTTTTTTTTTTTTTTGCGGCAGTGTAAACGGAAATGTTTTCTCAAAAGCTCCTTTAATTTTTCCACTGTACATTTGAAAGGAAACAAATATGACAGATCCCTGCAAAACCTGTCTTTGAGATATCTCTTAAACAGACACGATGCAATTAAAATATTGTGTCCTTTTTGATCAATGTGCAGAGGGTACTTCTAAAGAACCCCGTAAAAGTGATTTTCAAAATTCATGACTTTGTGGGAGTATTTCCTGTGCTTTTTCTTGCACAGGCATTTGGTGGTACTACCAGAGGGCTCACTGTTCCCCCTCGGGCCCACATGAGGTTTTGTTTGCCACATCGCAAGCATCATAGGACGAAAATTCATTAGTGAGGCTTGTGTCCAAAGAGAGCAGGCAGGTTTGCAGGGGGGAGGCTGTATGAGCGTCCGCTCGCCGTGTGCTAGCTTAAGTGTTACACCATCAACACGGCTTGTGTAATGGTGGGCATCCACAGCAGACATGCCTCCATTGATTTCACTGTTTTTACAACGCACTTCTCAGAGGCCAGATGGTCGATCAAACTCACTCGGCAAGACTGTAAATGTCGAGGGGAAGAGTGTTTCTGCTGTGCCTGTGTGTTATTAGCTGTCTTGCCCTCCTGCAATGAAACTAAAATGGGAAATGCTTTGAAAAGGACAATGCGGTAGCTCATTACAGTATTACAAGGTTTGTTTGTGGCAGAGCCATAGGATTTTGCAGAATCAAAGTATTTAGATCTGTGTTGTTTGGAACCGATTGAGCGCTCGGCATGGATTGTTTGGCATGGCTGAAACTGTGATCCGGTTGATACGGTACTGAGGAGCCTGGAATAGCTGAGCGAATTATAAGAATCGTAAACCGGATGATATACGGCTGTGCATTTTCACATATGTACTGAAACGATCTCAGTAGGGTCATGTGTCTTTGTGAATTTGGAACATGCATAAATGCATGTCACATGACCGCAGATACAAAAAAAAAAAAACAGCCTTTGAGGTCAAACTCAATGGGTTTTCAATACCCAGCTTGACTTTTCAGTCTAGTTTGGATTCACCGCTGCCACTCAAACCTTTCAATATCATTCAGGGCAGCTGCAGCCTATCAGAATCCACTCCAGTTTTGGCACAGACGGCTCTGGGCCGCATCCAAATGTCACTGCAGAGTAGTGCATATGTCTTGGAAAATGATGACAAACTCTCAAGAGATTTGTTTTTTGTAATCCTAATTTATGGAATTTATTTTGTGTAGTTTGCCTTTTAGAAAGAGCCAACTGAAGGGGATTTTTTTTCTGAAACCTTGGTACACATTTACCCACACAGCTTAAATTCAGAATCATTTGGAGATTTTTTTTTCAGATAAGCTTGTACATTTAGGTCTCGGTTGTTGTTCAAGAATACGATTAATGTAATAAATGTAATGCCTTCAAATGAGAGAATCAGCGCCAGGGAAAGATTTATTGAAAAACCAATCGCTTTATCTACCTAAGAGTTACAGTGCTTCATTATAAGCAGTTAATCAATCTCACACACATTCTTTTTTTCCTTCTAAAGACACATTTTTATATATTCTTATAGAAAATGTCACAGAAGTTACACTGAGCTGAAAACATGCATTGCTATCTTAAAGCTCAATCTAATACTATTAATAGTTTAATCTTCATGTAGTCATTATAATAGAATTTAAATAATAACTGATTTCTAACATCTGACTTTTTAAACATCTTATGTAAAAATCTGCTAATGTACGTAGCTGCTGACCACATGAGGTGCAGCTTTAAGTTGCATGATTTTTTTGGTCCACGGCACACTTTAATTTGGAAAAGACTAAAAGCCTTTTTTTTTCTTCAAATGGCTGCTTCATACTCTAGAGACTCTTCGTTTAAAACACAAATTAGCTGCAAATCCACATCACATGTAGCAGCAGAAAAAGCCTTCTTCACAGTATAGTGTATTTGACAAATATAATGATGCTTCATATAACAGTATCTCATTACATTCGATCTTTTACAGCAATTAAAATGCTCTTAACATTAAAAGCGCACGATAGTTTCTTAGACGTGTGTCCCCTAAACGTTAGTGACTGAAGTTCCGCATAACAAAAGAGCACAGGAAGTGGAGATAGATTTCTAAAGAAGCTGAATTGTGCCATCGGTAAAGATGGCCATCAGTTGCACAGTGAAAAATTAATTTTTAATTTTCGTGCAAATTTAATCTATAAGCTGTTGTGGGTGAGCTTAGATGGAATTCTTCTGACAGAGGCTAGAGGTTGATGCATCTGTGCTGTGTGTGTGTGTGTGTGTGTGAAGTGCAAGACACTGCACGGAGGGATTCGAGCCCAGTGCACAAGTTCTTTGATGTCCGCCGTTGTCTACTGTAGCGGAGATGTGGGGAGACAGCAGAGTCTCACACAAACAAGACACACACTAACATAGAGAAATGCATGTTGTTTGTACGCATGCACACAGCTGTGTGATTTCACTGAAGCTGTTGTACACGCACTTCCATTTACAGAGTCAGCACACTTATGGCCTGCCGATTAGCTTCAGTGCCGTTAATGAGAGTGAGCAGATGTCGGTTTTGTTTGCATGAAACCCTGAATCAAATGCTCCATGCTTTCTTCTCTCAAATCAGTGTCACTCTGTTATTCTGAAGCTGAGATCTGCTTAACGACAGACTACACACACACAATTGCAGGTTTTTCAATAAATGCAGTATGTTCACACACAAAAATAAACTAAAAAAAACAAAACAAATGGTGCATATTGACACACATCATTAATGATTACATTAATGCAGCAGAAAATGTCCATTACAGGATTTTGAAGCTTAATCTGAAAATCTATACATTACGTAGAGTATAATTGTGAGAACTTGAGGTTTTGGAGAGGATATGACTTTGATACACCCGAAGAATTGATAAGCAAGCATTTTGATTTGAAAAGAAGGCATTAGTTGGTCTTTAATCACTTATAAGCATGTATGACTGTTTTATCACAGCTTTAAGAATCAAAATAGACTTATTTTACTTTCCTAATAAATATTCATGAGTTTATTAGTTTTTGAGAGTTTGTGGTTGAAATGACTTTCCTTTTTACTATCACCTAGTTTATACATGCTCTTGGTTAAAGGAGAACTGGTAGCTATTGTTTATATTAATGTTTAGGCCGTTTAAAATCTTGGCAATAGGGTAAGGTGAATTGTGCACTAGTACCAGCATGGATAAATGGAATTGCTCTTAACAGGTTTTTCATTTTCAAATAGATTTCTCAAAAACCGATTTGTACATTTGCAAATGGTTGGACAAATATGTAGTCTCACACCATTTGTTGTGTCAGTGTTTCTGCGAGCTTACAAATGACTTACTTATTGTTGCCTCTGCTTATTGAAGTCATGAAATGGAAATTCAGCCTATTTATTTTCTAAATGTATGTATGCATATGTTTTCTTTTTTTTCTTCTTCTTTTTTTCCCACTGTAGTGTCAAAATGTCATATCTCAATCTTCTGGTGAAACAACCAACTTCTCTCGGGTGACATATCAATCGTTTTTAAATAGCCGACTGCAAGTTCACAGCCAGATTTGCCTTCATCCAATCAATAACCTGTGGATTGAACTACCACCCTACTTTTTATCTTTTTTAATAATGCATGGAGAAATATATATACACACATAATTTGTAAATAAGTCATTTAATTAGGCAGTATTGCATAAGCCGAAGTGCTATTGTTCATGGCCTTGGGTAATAACAGCCGTACTGATAGTCAAAACTGCATGGTGGTGAGTGTGATATTTTTATACAGTTCAGTAAACAAGGGGTGACTTACAGTGCATTTTAGACAAAACATTATTTTTTCCACCGATGAAAATCCTTTTTGTGTAGTGTGAGTTACGTGAGTTACTTTTTTTTTTTTTTTTTTGTAAAGTAGTAAAATGTTTAGTAAAAACCCATTACTTTTTACTTTGGAAGCAAATATCTGAGTTACTTTTTCAAATAAGTAATGTTTGTACTGACAACTCTTGTGTTGCCTTGTTGAAAGAAATTGTAAGCGGAGAGGCATTGTGTGTGATGTGTATTATTAGTCAATGTCTTTGCTACAGTTGATGATCCAATTTAATCTGAGCAATTTAAGCACCTGTTTTTATTTGTGTTTTGCTGTATAGTGTTGAACTTTCTTCGCCTGCATCATATTCTCCATGCAAGTTTGAGCTGTGCTCAGTGAAATGACAACACAGTTTTAAGGCAATTCGTACATATTTTAAGAGAAGGCTAATTTGTACGAATTCATATGACTTAACTCTAAACTTTATGCTAAATCGTATTCATTTTGCAAGTTGCCAATTTTTATGAATTTGAATGAATGACCTACACCTATCCCCACCCCTAAAGCCCCCAAGCCACATACTGAAAGGTGGTCTGGGAAAGTTCTGCTTCTTCCTCAAAGTGTTTTGCTATAGCTTTTCTGTTTTGCTCTCTACTGAGGAATCATGGAACGATTGACAACAGAACCTTAAAAAAAGTCCCGCACCTTGCTCCAGGTAGATCCATTTCCCACTCCACATGAATTCAGACTAGCGGAGCGATACCAAGAGTAAAGTGTCCTAATGCCGGTCTACTCTTGGAATGTCACTTGGCCATTCAAACGCTGGCTTTAAGATCCACATGCAAACTGGCCTTGTTGCTTCCATAGCCGCCTAACAAAATGGTCAGCAGGAAATAGAGATAACATGACAATGATGGCACAACATTGAACTAATTCACTGACACATGAGGTCTTCCCTTTCACCGGGAGCCCTCTACTGTTCTCAGAACAGATGGTGTTTTCATATCGCACTACAAAGTGTGCGCTCCACAGCACTAGGTCTTTCGGGAACATATGTTCTTTATAATAAATAATAAGCTGACTAATCTTACACCGATGCAAGACTACATCTCCTTGGAGAGGAAGGGGTGGGCTGGAATCAAATAATATGCCAGTAGTCTATGATCTCATCAACAGAAATAGTGGGCCCTTGTCCCTGGATGTGTGTGACCTTCCGACTATGACAGCTCTTGGAAAAATGCATAGCTTGTCAATGTAGTTGTTTTCTCCGTCTCGCTCTTTCAATCTCACTCTCTCTGTCCGTTACTCTTTTTGTTGTTGTTGTGGGAGGTGCTACACTAGCAGACAGAATCAAATTTCATGTCCACCCATTTGTCTTTATTACGATCCCCTGTCTAACGCATCCGATTCCCACTCACTCCCGTCAACCGACCCCTGCTGGGAAAGTCAAACAAAATTAAACCGTCCAAACGGGAAAACCTGGCCATGTTTCCCTGTGTGATCACAGGTCACAGCGGCAGGCGGAATAAACAAAGGCAAAGATGTTTCGCACCATTTTTTCAGTCATGCGAGCGACCAGACAAGTGCTCCGATCAACTCTCACATGCCGACTACATATCTGCTGTGACTCGGCCTTTGAGAAGCAGTGAAAGGAGAAAGTAAGCTTGGGAGACTCTTATTTAGTTTGTTAATTAGCTCAAACCTTTTGATCCCAATTTAAAAACCTGCCACGTTGCAGCGCTCGCCTCTTTTGTGCATTGCCTGGAGCAAAATAAAACGGAGCCCATTTTCCCCCTTTGCTTTTCAAATAGTGTGGCATTCAAGTCCTCCCCCTTCGCATACTCCCTCCCTTGTGAAGCGAGCTGCCATATCCGTTTGCCGGCTGCCCGCAGAAACGCACGTTAGAGTATGGATCACCCATTTCTGCAATAATACAGCGGCAGTCCATTTCCTACAGCTTCACTAAGCATTGATGACATTAAGGTATATTGATTTAAATGTAGATTCTGTGAAGAGGTAGTTTAGCCAGCAGGTTGGAAGGAAATTCACTAAAGAGATTCCTTTATTATTCTCCATTGGTTCTACTAGACAATAAAATTTAATTGACAGCACATGAGACTTTTTCTTACATTTCTGAAGGTTAAGTGTGAAATTCCTTTGATGTGTGAAATAATTGATGCATTAACAATTAGTCAGATTGGTTTAACTTAATAACATTGTGATATGCATTTCTCACCATTTTGAAATAAAAATTTACAAAAGAGATTATTTTATTATCCCAATTGGTTCTACTAGATAATATGATTAATTTGAGAGCAAATGGAGACGTTTGTTTAAATTTGTAAAGGTTAAGTGTGCAATTCCAATTCAATTTGTGGAATACGTTATGCAATAAAATGGTTAATTGATCTAACTTAACAAAATTACAGCACACATTTCCCTCAAGGTTGGAAGAACTATTGAAAAAATTGTTTTTTTTAATTGATTTTATTATTGCAATTGGTTCTACTCTGCCCTGATATTAATTGATTGATTGATTAATTGATATATATGTTTATATATATATGCAATCTAGGATTGTAGGATTTTGCGTGTGATATTGGTCACTGCACATTAGCAAAGCACACCATAAAAACCCAAACATAAACAGAACATTAAACAATAAGTGTTTCCCATTAATTTATATCACAATATCACATACAATAACACTTAATTTCAACATCTTGATCCAGTCACACACAAAAGCATGCTGGGAAATTGACATCTACTGTCCAGTTAAAAGTAATAATGGCAAGAAAAATATTAATACAATCTCTACTTTGCAAACTTAAGATGATTTAAATATAATGAAATTATCTTACAAAATGTTCCAAATAAACACCACTACATCTCAAGAAAAGATCTCAAATGGTACTCAGATGTAGCAACACATTAGTTTGCAATAACCAAGAAATGCATATAAAGATGTTTTATTTGAGCTATGCTATCCATACTTTGTAGATCTGTGTCTCGTCTTATGTCAAATTTTGTGTCATGTATCAATTTTGGACAAGCATTTTAGACAAACTTGAGGTATGAAAGAGGATCAGAATAAAATGTTTCTGTTGGGTGAGCTCTAGCCTTCAAAGTCTCAACACCTCTAGAAATGCAGGACTGTCTGAATGAACACAGTCTCATAACAAAAAAGAGCAATTCTTTTACACAAATACACAAATAAAAAATATCTGCAAAAATAGCAGTACATGAGTTTAATGGGAGAAATTCTGACATTTACCTGATGGTCCGTCTAAAGTCCCTGGAAATTAATGCTCCTGTTGCAATCGCTAACCCGTGATCTACAGGCAAGACATGAGTTATTGTGATTATCAGTCTATTGGCACTCAAAGAGGTCTGTGAAGGGTCAACCAGAGCTTAGATAAGTAAGAACTGCCTTTGAATTTCTATTAAGCAACAGCTCTTTTCTTCCACGTCTCCTTTGTCCTTTCGTGAATCTACAGGTGGAGTGGATCATTTCTGGTTTTGAAGGCATGCAATTAACAGAAAATATAGCTATTGAGTTTCATCATTTTTGCAATAAAAAACACTACATCATAATTGTTCCATTCCCATTAAGATACTTATTTTATTGAGAAATTCTACATCAGTTTGTTTGAACAACCACAAATACAACGCCCATTTTAAAAGCTTTACAGTAAAGATTAAAAAAGGCTTTTTATGGATCCATCCAGTTTTTCTCTGTATACTTTGTATACTCTGCATTTGTAGAGTAGCAGAGAGTGCTGACCTCAGATATAGCGGTTGTGAAGGTCAAGAGACCCACAAGTTCCAGAAAATCTCAAATGGATGCTCCAAACAGCACTTTCGAAATACTGTGAAAAGGTGAAATATTATATAAGTCATATGATGTTACTGGAAAATAAGAGACTTAAGCCATTTAAAGTTTTCATTGGTGCAGAATATGCCACAGTGGATGGTGTTGTTTGTTTAAGAACAATAACCAATCACAAGAGTGCTGCTTTCTGTTGTCATTCATCGTGCAAGTTAGGCAGTTCAGCATGTTCTTGCATGTATAAAATTTGTCATGAAATTTGCATGAATAGACACAGTTGGGGAATCAATGGGTATTATTTCGCTTTAAAAAGCAAGATAAAAAAAAAAAAAAAAACATTTATTCTCCTCTAGATCCTGTGGCAAAAAAAAAATTGCGATGAGACAATTGCTGTTAATTTGACATGCATTGTTGTGGTTGCACCGGTTTATTTAACATTCAATTCAATTCAATTCAAATTTATTTGCATAGCGCTTTTCATGATGCATATCATTGCAAAACAGCCTTACACCAAAGTAATGTTTTTACAGTATATGT
>JAUCMU010000143.1:2776340-2789647 GCA_032275025.1 Enteromius treurensis
ATATATTGTTTGTTCATTTGTTTGTTTTTGACATATGATTGGGATTATTGCAATATGAATAGTTTATTTCAACTACTGCATATGATGATCTCAGCATCACATGGTATTGTATATGTATAAAACAGTGCATTCAACAAATTTATAATGCAGGCAACAGAATTAAACGTTCCCACGTGGCTCCAGAGAAGCATTTGCAGTTGCATAACAACACTGTAATGTGACATAAAAGCAAAGCATTGCCGCAGGAGAAAATATGCTTTTTGTGCCATATTGATTCAATTATCACACTTTTTTTTTTTTCGAGTCAGCCTTGAGGCGCACCTGTATTTAAACCAAGAAGCTTATCGCCAAACTGTGTGTGTGTGTGTGTGTGTGTGCTTGTTTGCATGCAAGACGTGAGTTGGTGTTTGCAGCTAGCAGAAAATGGAGAGTGTATATGCACACATTGCTCTATTGTCCATCTGATTGTATTGAAGTAAAGGAGTGTGAAGCCACAGCAACAGTCAATAGCATGAAATTGGAAACTATGAGGCCGCGTTTCAATCAGGGGAGGAGGGAGAGCTGCGCCGCTATTGACTTACGATCCTGTCACAATCCCTTGATTAAAAATATAGCTTGGTTCAATTTCACAGCATTGACTGACTTATTGATTGCTATTTCTGTACTTGAAGTAGCTTTCGCAAGAAATGAATTGTAGTTATTTGGACTAAGGGAGAACATTACTGAAGGCCGGGGGACCATTCACAGCCATCACATCGCTTTCCTAGCCACTAACACCCAGAAAGTATTATACATTTTATGCACTTTACTTTGCAACAGAAAACATCGTGGGAGCTCCGCAAACTGCTGGGATATTTCTCCAAGACTTGACATGAAATCTAAACTGGAGTTATGGGGCTTTTAGATCAAGTGTGTTAGAGTTGAACTCATCTAGTATACTCCTAAAAGGGACAAAATTAAGTACAATTTCAAAAATATTGATAATATCAATCTCGTATTAGACAGATGCCAGCTAGCACTGCAGCAAATCATAGCTGTGTAAATACACAATTAACATATTCATTTTACATTCAAAACATAAAAGCCTATGAGTACAATATTCAACTTATTCAATTTTGAATAAAAGAAAAAAAATAATATTTTAGTTACTATTAAACATATATAGCATAATAGATAGTTTTATTAATATTTTCAACTAGTTTATTTATTTATTTATTTTTTGCCATTTTAGTTTACAATTTAGTAATTTTGCTGTAATTTTTGCTAAATTATAATTTAGTTTTTTTTTTATTCCATACTAATGTGGTATGTCAAGTTAATGACAATGTTGAAAATGAAAATGTTTATTGACAAGCAGCTGAAATATTAAAAAAAATAGTTTACATATACATAATGCTCAAATGGCATAAAATATGTATGAAATAAATAAATAAATTAATTAATTAATTTTCAAAATGTGTTTATAAAAGGTATTAAAATAAGAAGCAAAATAAAGATGACTGATGTGATAGATAAAATACAGATTTTCAAATATATTTTATTATTATTGTTTTCATTACCATTTTTAAATAATAACATGTTACATATATATACACATACATATTTATATTTATGTAAATATTTTGTCTATCAACATTTTTGGTCACTTCATTTGTTTGTTTTTGTTTTGTTTTGTTTTTTTGTTATTTTTAAATATATTTTGCCCACCATATATTTTAGTCCAGAAAACAGCCACAGTTATTTTTGTTGTTTTGTGAATGGTTTTAAATGTAATTTTATTGAACTGTAACTACACTGGTCCATGCAACAGTTAATGAAGAAACAACTAACTTTTCCAAACCCATGAACAAGTCCTTCAGAAGTTCTCAGCGCTACTAATTGGTTCTGGAAAAGTTGAGAAACCCAGTAGCTTGACTCTGGCTCCAGGAAAATGCGTAAAAGCCAGTAAATCTGATTGAAGCTCAAAGCTCTTGCCATTTCTGTGTGCAATAAACATCAGATGATCAATGAGCGGCTGCTGCACGGTGGCGTCTGAGGCCAAGACTATCCATTACCTCTAATGTTGAGCTTTGAGGAACATCAGTCTTTCCAGAAGGCAGAACAGAACCATAATCTGACCCGGTGATGTGAGAGGTCAAACCAGATCATGTTTCAAGCTCTTTGTGCTTTTCCTGGAGAAACTCAACTCTCATTTCCATCTCTGGCGGCGTCAGTATCACGCATTGACACACAGGTGCAGGTGTTTGATGGGCTGGAAATGGATGTCAGTCCGTTAACCGTCCCTACACTGCATCGCCAACTCTGTCACAGCTGCTGGAGAGATGATGCTCTTCCTCACCCTCAGCCCTCAGTTCTGCTCCCACATCCTTTGCCATTAACCCTTTGTTGCACACTGCTGCATTTTCTTAGTTTTGCAAGCAACTATAAGCAATAATCTAGTTAATAATAAAACTAAGAATAAAATAATACATAATAGAAACTTAATTTTGACATGACATTACCATTTCTTAGAACTGTCCTCAGAAATTAGTTTTTCACTGTTTAAATAAACATATTTCACATTCATGAATCATCCATTATTTTTGTTTTAAATCTTTCTTTTTAATTTATTTGTTTGTTTGTAAAAGCCAGCTATAAGTAAATAACATATTTAACTTACAATCTAAACAATCAAAACCCTAGGAATTAAACATTCAATTCATTTTTATATTATTATATTATATTCTTTTTGATATATTAAAAAATATTGTTACAATAGTTATAACCAATATAGCCATGTTTTAGACACATTTTATATTTTAGTCACATTTTTGTATCAATATTATTACTATTACTTTTACAGTTATTATTATTATTATTATATTTAAGATTTGGAATTTTTCATTGGGTTCTTTTGTGATTTTAAGTACATTTTTTGTAATTTAAATAACTTTTATAAATGTATTTTATGAACCCATTTTCATTTTAATTTATGTTACTTTAGTACTTAAATTATGTAAAGTTAAACTAAATTTAAATGAACTGAAAAATAAATTAAACTTAATTTGATCCAGCCAAATAAATTATTTGTATGTTATGAGCAATCGTTTATTGCTTGGATTTAGTGAATATGGATGAAACAAAGGATTGTGTGTGTGTGTGTGTGTGTGTTTGTGTGTTTTGTTTTGTTTTATTATTTGTATTATTAAAAATAATTTTCAGTAATGACATTCAAATACAATAAAAAAATGAAAAGAAGCCAATAAGATTTTTTTTATTTGTTATTATTATTTATTTTTTTTTTTTAAGTTTTTATAATGCATCCAATTGTTGTTTTAAATAAGAAGGAAAGAAGAAACAAATGAGATGCTTTCTGTCTTGTAGAGAATAATGAAGGATAAGGAAATGGGAATTGCAAATTTGTCCTTGGGTTTGCTCTTGTTCACGTATCAGGGGTCGTATCAGAGCAGCACGGCAGCATCTTCTCTGTCTTGTCTTTTAAAAACAAATCTGCCACATGTGGAGCATCAGATGTTTGAGAAATTAAGCAAAATACCATTTTCTCTACCACTATAGCAAATAAGGCTATTGTCTACAGCAATCAGTAAATGCACACATAAAAAAACAGGTCTAATGTGTGTTGTGAGAATTGAAAATGTGTAAAAAGCCTTTAATAATTACCAGGTGAAATAGCAGTGTTTGATTTATAACACTGAATGTGTATGTATACACTTTCAAACTTAAGACACCTAGAGAGGCAATCTTGTCTGGTCTCCATAGCAACAAATAAATTTTAGCTCTTGACCTTTATTGAATAACAGAATTACGCACAGCAGTTATGCACCAATTAATAAATGCCCAGAGGAAGGCCATTTGCCACCCAAAAACATGCTTTGGAAGGCAAAACAAGTCAGTGAATTTCCGATTGGATAATATGTCGTCTTAATTTTTGTGTTTTCCAGACTCCAGCCTCGGCTCCAATCAAAGAAAGTTCAGTCTAATCAAGTCTGGTGTTACTCTGGAAGCAATAACACACAACCAAAAAAAAAAAAAAAGTTTGCAAAATTTATGTAGGCTGTTATTATGTTGTCTCATCTCAAACAAAAGCAGCAGACATCTGAGAGCATGCATGCAAACGTACTGTAAGTTCAGTAGTTTAGCCAGTGCACTTGCAATTTTAAATCAGTATATTGTCAATTACAAACTAAGTGCAGATTAAGTCATCATCAACATAATCATCATCATCTCACAACACACAATTTTGTTTGCATCCACTAATGCTATGAGCTGAAACAGTCATTAGGTAAAGGATGCTCAGGTTTCTGTCCATGTACTGGTGACTGTACTGACATCATTTCAGCAAATTAGTTTATTTACATTATCATAATTACTATTAACTGTGTAAATGAACAGGAAGAGTTCATTTCTTGTAAATTCCCCCAAAACAAAACAAAATGAATATAATAAAATACTTAAATCTGGTAAAAAAATATATATATTCAAATTTAACCTTTATAAACCAAAATGTAAAACGTGTTTCAAATAAAAGAAAATACATTTTCAATCTATATTTATACAGATTGAATTTAAATATATTTTGAATTTCAAAAATATGTTTCATATTGATCTAATATTATTATTTGTTTATGTTTAATTTGGGCGTATCATGTTTTATTACTTTATGAACGATCATGAACGAATACTGGCATATCTAACTAAGGTAAACAAAACAACTTTTTCTAGTGAAATTTTTTATATTTTCATATTTTAGAGTATTTTTGTTCAGTTCACACACACATTTTAACTGTAAAAAAAAAAAAATGAAAATCTAATGGTAAAAACCTGTTAAAGGGTTAATGGTAAATTCCTGTAAAATTTTATAGGGGGAAAACAAATCTGAACTGACATTCCCAGAATTCCCTTTTTGCATTTCAAATTAGTTTAAATTTGATGTTTTTTCTTTAAAAAAAGATGTTTCTTCTCAGTTTTTTCTTATGAGTTATGTTTATAAGGGTTGTATGTTACATGTAATGTTTATTGCATATTTTTGTTTAATCCCATGATGGTGTTTAGTGTTTGTGTGAATGACAATGAGCATCTTCTATCTAATGCAGATGCTAACACTAGTATTTAAAAGCTGCTTATGATGGGCTTTGGTTCAGTCTGACAGTGTCTTTCAAAGGTACAAAACAGATATTAAAATGTTATCAGTAAATGAAATTACGGTATGTAACTGTAAATTTAACTTAAGACCTTAAAACCTCAAATGTTGTTACCATATTTTTTTATTAATGCAGACATCAAAATGGGATGCCTTCTCTTTACGCCACAGTTAAATAGATGTAACAAACAGCAATTCTTCATGTTTATTTGTCACACTACAAATGGAAAGTCACTATGAGGGCACCGGATACAATAGGATACAATACAATAATATCAACTTAAATAATCACTCCACAAATTCCTCAGACGATTCTGGTCAACTTTAGTCGGCTCTACTAATCCTAATGTTGAATATTGTTGCTATAAGAAAACTTCAGTGATAACTGCTTTATATAGTTCTGTTTTGCTTTAATGTTTCCGAGCGTATCAAAGTTCTGTCTTGTGTAGCTGACTGTGTGAGAATCAGAGCCCATGGAGACAAACGGCCAATAAACAGCTGCTTTATGCTGATAAGAAACCACATGATCACCAGAGAAACCATATCATTAGTGACCATAAACAAACATTACGGTCTGGTCACCTTTGAATCATGGTGTTTTACAATTCGACCGCTGCTTTCCACGCTTACTGTAATAAGACGCACGCTGCTGATGCTCCAAAAAAATCCCTGGCGTTTGCTATTGCAATTTGAATTTGCCTGCATTTAACATGCTGTGAAGGAGTGAAAGCACAAATTTCAGCAGAAATAAGCAAGGATTATAAACTGATTCTGTGCTTCACAAAATATGAAAGGTATCTCTTATTGGCACTTTATGTGAGTTAATTCAATTGAATCACTTACTTAGTAAAATCAACATTCAGCGTTGCCAGGGTCATGTTTTACTGCAGAACTAGATTACTCAAATATGCAGGGAAAATTATAAAGCCACAGACTGGTTTTGTTGGGCTACTTTTATAAAGCGCCATGGCCATCAAAAGGTTTTCGTACAAAGACAGACTATAGTTTTATTATGTAGTCTATTTGAAGACAATGAACGGTTAAAATTTATATCTGGCAACCTAAGGACCACGGAAAGCTCAAGTGAATGAAAAACACATTTTCTAGGTGACAAAATAAACAGCAGGTTAACTGAGTTTACCCTTGGCAAAACCACAAAGAGTAAAGCTAAGAGAAAAGTGTTCTTGAATGAAGCCAAACTTGATTGAAATTTAAATGTGTATTTATATCTAACAATTTATCATGCAAAGCACTTCCAAAAAAAAAAAACAAAAAAAAAAACACACCTTCTCATGGACATTTAATAATTTTTAACCATTTACGTGATATCATTTTATGAACAATTAAACAATTATATAAGACTTAAAATAAATAAATTAATAAATATTTTTCAGAGAACTCAGTTTTTTAATTTTAAATTCATGTTTTGTTTTTTGAATTTTAAGTCTGGTATGAGCTTTACATTTTTCTGGGACCTGGCAACCCTGATTACGCTCAGTGGTATTTCTTAGTCAGCCATGAGATTAAATAGAGATTAACTGAAGTCTTTGCAGAGTTTTCCTTACATCTCGTATCTTCTCCAACATCTCAAACTGTGCTCAAATTTGCTGAAATAATAATGTCTGCCATCAAATATGAAATAAAGCATTTCTCAAACTCTTCTAAGACCAAATGATCTGAGCTGCTATTCATATCCATGTAAACACTTCCTGTGTGATTGATTCATTTGTGTCCAAGCATGTAACTCAGAAATCTCTTGAGTTATTAAAGGACGTCATCCTCCGAGGAACACAATACTCCTCTGGGACTATACAAGGTTTTTGTGGTATATTATAGAATATATATAAAACAATAAAGAACTGGGTCATTGCCATAAAACTCCTCGTTCAAACCTGTGAAATTGAACAATCTCTCTCATTTTCCATTCATCATGCAGAAAGGCCGTAAATCTTACGCTAATGAAGGGCAACTGTGATTTTTCGTCATTTAATTGGCTAATGGTGAGCTTTAAAAGCAACTAGCTTTCCGAAAATGCAAAAATGGGAGGAAACTCATTATTACTTGAACCATTTCTCTCACATTTCACCTTGTAAATCATCTTCCAGGCGTTCCCGCCTGACCGGGGCTCTTAGATCATTACTGTGTGTCTCATTACCATCCCTCGCAGTTCCCTGAGGTTGTCCTTAAGCGGCTACGCAACTCACTGCATTTTAAACACAAACCTTTGCATACATGTCCTGAAAAACCTTTCTACACGCAAACACAATTTCATTATGCATCTTTACAGCAGTCCAGAAAAACTGCTGTGCCAGCTGGATGTGTAGAGCAAACATCACTTCACTCCTCCTAACCCCTTCTTACAGCACAAACACCACAGTAAAATATACTTTTACCCTGATTTACACCGTGCCGCGACAAAGACAGATCTGTCCCAGGTGAACACTTAATGCAAATTTAAAACCACAGATGCCCAAAGGAACGCAAAAGTTACGGCAGTGCAAAAACGGGGCCGTAAACAGAATCAACAGCCGCATCGTTCATAAATAATGCCGCTATTAACTCAAAACACCACTCGCTTTCCGTTGTCCTGTGGGATGGACTCATATTTTCAGTATAGCATTGGATTGTGCTGTAGGCAGATGACTGAAAAGTACAAAGAGTTCATCGATTCATGAATGTAGTAAGCTGTAATATGAAAGTTGAGTGAGCGAAACAGCTTCACAAGAACTTTGTTGAAACGAAACTCAATAAAATATGTATTTATTAAGAAGTGCTGTAGGTTTAATGCAAGATTCAAGTATTTTTTGCTGCATTATGTCTAATAGATAAAGGTCTAGATCCAATTTTGGATTTTTTGTTCAACATTAGTAACATTTTACAAAAAGCCTCCATTTGTTAAAGGAACAGACCACTATTTATGAAAATAGAATCAATTTCCAACTCCCCACAGAGTCAGTTGAGTTTTACCATTTTTAAATCCATTCAGCTGATCTCCAGGTCTGGCAGAAGCACTTGTAGCTGTAGCCTAACATGGTTCATTGAATCTGAAAAGACCAGTAGCATGTCGCTCAAAAATGACCAAAGAGTTTTTATATTTTTCCTATTTAAAAACAGACTCTTCTATAGTTACATTGTGTTCTGAGACCAATGAAAAAATGCAAGTAAAAGAAAAATTTCTAGACTGATATAGCTAGGAACTATACTCTCATTAATCAAGGAGCTTTTAGCAAACAGATACAGCCAAGTCCAGTTCTCACTATTAACAATGACTTCTGACTCAAAGTCATGTTTATTAATAATTCAGTAAGGTAGTTATTTGGGTATATGGTCAGACAGAATAAGGCATTAATATGTGTACTACAAAACTATCAATATGCAAGTAATATGCATGCTTACATGCAACTAGTTCGTTATGGTCATTAAAATAAAACGGTAATTTACACATTTACTGATAAATCTTAAAATATTAGTGTTGTACTGTAACTCACACTGAGCAATATAGCAATATGTTATTTTCCAACATATAAAAATAATATATTAGTTACTAAAACACCTTCACTTTTAGCTAATAGCAGGTCCAGTACATACATACTGTAATATAAAAAAAAAAGACCTCTGAGAAATTATCAGCATGTGCTCTATAGCAACAGATGAAGTGCTGCCCTTCCGCAGTCAATCAACACGAGAGTTATAGAGCACAGAATCCTGAAACACATCAGCCTCCATCAGGCTGGATTGCAGAGCGGTCAGCCGCGGGGACTGATGCTAGCTTGCAAATCTGATGCCCTGTTGATTTTCTTATGTTTCCTTTCTCCTCCACTGATCTGAGACAAACTTCTCAGTCCACATCCCAGGCAACAGACAACTAAACTGCTTTACTAACAAGATTTTATTTTTTTTCATTTATGAAAGGTGAGTTGGAAGGTTTGAGAATTTTGGGATGTACTTTTGAACACTATCTCACATTTATGCGAACGATTGCTGGAATAAAGTGGTTGGGATGAGGGCTTTCATATGAGTTTTGACACTTGGTTTTATGTAACAGTGGTTCTCAACTGCTTTTTACTGGTGTCCCAGATTTTAACAGCACAGCCTCGACTATATGAAAAATTTTAAACATGACATTTGATGAGCAGGGAAATCTTGTAAATGCATGAATAGCAGCTGTTTATTTATAATTTACCAATCTAACATATGGAATAAATAGTAAAGAACAATGTTACTAATGCCAGCATGTTAATAATACCAACATATACTGTATAATAATACTATTATTAATAGTCACAATAGTTTAGTTTAGTTTGATAATATAATATACAATAATGATGTCATTCTTATTTTAGGTTTAACATTTAATTTATTATGAATTTAAGTATTTAGTATTTATGTTATCGTTTACCTATATATATGCAATAATGATTTAATGACTTAATATTAAGCAATCTACAAAAAAAATTTTTTTGTAAAATATAAATGTATATTTTTTATTTAGTTTTAATGTACTTTTCATTTATATATACTAGCATTAAATAAATACTACATACATATTTTTATTGGTATAAATGAAAAAAAATCTGATTTATCATCATTATTATTCATTGTATTATTATTATCATGCAATTTATTATTTTTGAATTTGCCGATTTTTCCTAACAAAAACCAACCTGTGACTCATTTTTGCAGTGCGGCCCACCAGCTGTGAACCGCTGCAAAACTTGTCAGCTCTCGCTTACTTTCAAGTCCCCTAACAAGTCTGCATACCCCGCCAGCGTGATTCACCGCTCCTTCACAACAATGGCGAACACTTTTAAAGACTTCCACAAAGAGTAAGCCGTCTTAATTACTCCAGCAATTGACAGCCACCTGTCAGGCAAGAAAATTGACATGAACTTTGAGTCAAAGACTATTATTACATATCTTTCATCCCTCGCCATTTCCACCCGACCGCGCTAGAGACGTTTAATCGTCTTCTTTTTAGCAGCTAGAGGCAAGCCGTCTGAGCGACCGTAGGAATGTTTTAATGAGCTTATCTGAGTCAGGAGGCAGATGGCGTTAAGATGCTTGATGCTTTACGGGAAGAGGCCTCGCTAAAGGATGGAAGCGGCGTGTTTTGCAGGAGATGAGGCAAAAAGGTGAGTCATTAGTCGGGTCACAGCCAGTCGGGTTTTTCCCATCCCTGGAGTTTAGATTCACAGATGACGGAGCGAGAGGTAAACAGGTTGTTTGGCCTACCGCGGGTTCAGAGGGCTGAAAAGTAGTGAGGATTCGTATTCACCGCGTGAACAAGCTATGAGCTCATTAGCTCAGCGGTGCCGGATAGAGGTGATGTATCTCGCAGGCGGTGAGGTGTACATTAAATATCGCCGAGGTCACAGCTCATTCAACCTCTGAAAGCCGGAGCATCCGTTTTTGGGATTAATAGAGTTCAGATCTGAGGACTGCTGCGGGTTGTTTAGTGCTCTGAAAAGAAAGACTTTGGGTGTAAATGAGGCGCCATGATGACAGATGATAGGAGATGAGTAACGACTTGATGCTTTATAAAACTGAACATTATAAACAAGGTAATGATCTAGCCCATGCGAGTTGTTCTCTTCGTATCATTCTGTTCCTACTGTATCTGTAGGAAAAAAGGTTCTTTAACGACCATGAACTCTATGTGACGCATGTGCACTACAAATGCTTTGTGATCCTCCACCTGATCTGCAGAGGACAGCTGCTCAGAAGGACGGAGAAGAAAGACCAAAGCGGTGAAGGACATGCTGTCTTGCGTGCTGAAGGATAGAAGAGAATAGAAAGAGGAAAAGAGAAAATGGTGTGAGTGTAAGTATGTGTTTGGGAGTTTTTCCAGCTAGTGGACACACCAATAAGTGCAGCTTACTTCTGCATGGAAGAAAAACAATATGGGTGAAAAATCTTCCTTCCATTGACTTACTGTACTGACTCACATTAAACAAGTTTTGACTTACAGTAACTACCCAGAGCACCCTAGCAGCCAAATAAATACAATGCAATACTGTCAGAACACCTTAGCAACTGCCCAAAACACACTAGTAACACATACTTTCAGCTAATAAAAAATAAATAAATGTTGCATTGGAAACTGACTCATTTTTTAGATGAAACACTCAATTTGTTATATAATTCACATGTATATATACACCATTGATATTTTTCACTCACATGCTTATGAATGACTACATAAAATTAAATGCATTAAGGAAAACTGCCGTTGCAGAGGTTCCCTGCTGTCAGAGTTCAGAGCTGCTTTTACAGAGTCATATCTGAATTAGTGAGACTGTTATATCTTACAGCTCTGTATGTGCTGACAAAATATGAAATCACGATCAATTATGCACAACATGCATACAGTCCCTTCAGAGCGTGATTTGAATTCCAGAGTGACTCAGCTCTTCGCCTGTGGCTCTGAATCCTGACATGTTTGCAGAAGGGTTTAGCCGTCTGGGTCTGCAGCATTTTCCAGTCATGAAAGTGCTTTCATTCACATGAACAAAAGAGGATGTGTGTGTGTGTGTGTGTGTGTGTGTGTGTGTGTGCGTGTGTGTGTTGTGCATCAACACTCCCACCAACTGGAGAACAGCTGAAAATAATTTACCCATTTTTCCCTTTTATACCTTAAAGTAGTTATTAACAAAACGTTGTTTTATGTTTGTCTATTAAACTTTTTAACAATCCTTCTGGCTGAATGATTATCAAAAACTCAAGCATTAACTGTCAAGTATAATCCAACTTTCTAAAGTGACCTTGGGTTTTTAAAAAGTGCTGTTAAAATAAAATGATTTACATTTAAAAAAAAAAGTCCTCAAAATATTTCAAAAATATTTCTTGATGAATTTTATTTTTTATATTTATTTATTTTTTAAGTACCAAAATAAGATATATCTACTTAACTTTATGATGCAGGTGTTCCCAGCATGTACCAAGCTATGAATAATTAATAAGGTTATTTGGTTTCACAGTTTGACAGTTTTCCATTTCACTGTTGTTGATTTTGTCATATTTAGTAACCTGTTTTTGAGTCTGCGGTTCATTTTCTATGTAACTTTATCAGCTTCTTTTCCAAAAGGTGTTCGGTCTTGTTTCTCAAAGCATTGTTTTCGGTCCTTTCATATAACTGAGCGGTTTAAAATTCATCTTAAGGAAAGTCTACCCTAACTGTTTGACAATCATATGAATTTGGTTTATTTCAATGTACATGCCTTGGCATCAGATTGAGGAGTAAAAGCGAATGTATTCTTTATACTATCAGCAGTTTAAATTGGATTTGCCCACACACTTTATTCAATAAGATGTACTTAATTTTCTGTAGCTATTTCAATACTTGTGCTGTGCTTTATCTAATTTGATATCTCTGCTCAAAAATTATGGCCTTTTAAAAATTACTTGGAAATTACTTGTTAAATATCAGCTAGCATGGGTTTTGTATTTCTTTATTTTAAACTGGTAGGTCTTGGCTGAGTGTATGCACCACAAGTCTTTGTGTGAAAAAGCAGGTATGTGTGGATAACTTTCCCAAAATTCATTTAAAATGCATGAGCTCAAGTCAATAAACCCCTCCAATAAGTTCAAAATAGAAAAACCTAAACTAACAGAAGAAAAATAAAAAGTTGATGAAAAAGACTAAATCCAATATTTGGTAATAAGCATAATGATTGTGAGTACATTTTTTGTTGGCCTGTTATTTTTAACTGCAAATGCCACAAAGTGGGAGAAAACAAATGACCGTGGACCATAACAAGCAGTATTTAGTCTTGTTTGTAGCAACAGCCAAAAATACATTGTAAAGGTCAAAATGATTGATCATATAGAGGAGAAACCATGTTCCGTGCAGATATTTTGTAAAGGTCCTACCGTAAATATATTAAAACTTAATTTTTGATTAGTAATATGCATTAAACCTAATCTGGACAACTTTAAGGGTGATTTTTAAATAGTTGTGTCTCAGTCAAATATTGTCCTATTAAAACAATCCATATATCAAGGGAAATTTATTCAGCTTTTATATAATGTAGAAATCTCCAAAAAAAAAAATAAAAAAATACACTTATGACTTGTTTTGGTCTAGGGTCACATTGTCACAGTCTCAGCCTGTTTGTCTGTCTCTGTCTCCCCATTTCATGTACCGGACTCCATTCCCCAGAATGCACCT
>JAUCMU010000143.1:2820693-2834564 GCA_032275025.1 Enteromius treurensis
TAAGTCCATCTCATGAAAAATCGGAGCAGAAACAAAGGTGTTGCGTTTATATTTTTGTTGAGTGTATATATATTTTTAAAAGCTCTTTTCTCAAATCAGGAAAAGATTCCTGAAAGAATAATGTAGTTCTGACATGAAGTCGATGTAGTGGAGGAAGATAAGATAAATATAGTAGTTGTCATTTAGTCCTGACATCTGAGCCGCTGAAGACACAGAGGATTACCATTATTTTGGTTTTAAAATGCGTCTCTGTTCCCTTGAATCCAACTTTATCCACAGAAGTGAGTAGAAGAGATGTTTTCATGATTCATTGCAAATCACATTTCCTAATATGTGCTAGTTAGCAAGTCAGCCTGTTTTTTTTACACTACTATGGAAAATTTAACCAAAGTATTTTATAGGTTTTTTATTAAGAACCTAAAGAATCATATTAACTTGTGTAAAACGGGCATCCGATGACCCCTTCAAAGGCAAGATAATACATGCCAAAGAGTGCACAGAAAAGAAAGAAAATAAAAGAAAAAAAAAAATTGGTCACTTGATGTACTGTATATATATAATGCATGGTATTGGTATACTGCATACTTCAGATTTGCTGCCTACCTGTATATTTTTACATCTCTACAAAAGATCAGGTTCTGAGGTTCAGATGTATTGAGTGCGTGGAGTAATGCAAAAACTGGTGAATGTAGCATGTCACCAGGGAATCAAACACATGCATAAACTGCTCCATGACCACTGCTCACTGAATTCCTTTTGAATGTTGTACACTCAAGCGAGGTTTTCTGCTGGAAAAATGAAACGAAAACAGCTTTGATGGTGCCATGACAGCAGGTGCAGTTTTCAGATACAGACCGGCTGAGACGGACAAGACCAGCTGGACAGCATGGGTTGGAAGCACACCAGAGCTGCTCGCTAGCATGCTAGTATCATGATGCCATCTTCAGATCTTTGATCATTTACTGATCACACGTGAACTGTCCGTTGCTCTGGTTGCTGGGATATAATAGGATTGTATTAAGGGTTTGAGAAAGATTTAATTTACCATATATCATAATGCATCTGACGCATAACATCTACCGACTGTCAGTATTAATGATTAAAAACCAATAGTGGCTAATGAGATTACTGTATGTGTATCTTAAATATGCATGGTAAATATACACAGTACACACACCTATGATATGTACACAAAAATAATTTGTCATTGCCCAGTACTAATTTAAAATGTATCTATATATAATAGATAAATTAAATATATTAAAATATTTTGAGTTTATATTAAGATTAACAATGGTTCTCTGCAAAGCCTCTTTGAAAATGTCTATGAAAATCACTTTATAAATAAAGTATACCTTGGTCAAATTGCAAAGACATGTCATGTGAGCTCAATAAAACAGCTTTTATAAGACTAATAATCATTTAACCTGCATGAAAAAATTTTTAAAAATCATTTTGTTATGTGCAAAACTTTTTAATTATCAAAAAGCTACTGAATGCACCTTTAACTGTGAGGTAACTTAATCATAATTACGAATGCATTTGCAAAGGTGAGTCACATTAGATTGATTGCCAATTAGCAATTAGCATTAGTATCTGTCAGACATAAAAGAGGTCTGACAATTAGCATTTAGATAAGCAAGCTTTCAAGGCAACATGAGTTCCACAGAAGATGGATAGGCTGAATAGGAAAACCTGATTGAATAGCAGGTGCAGCGATCAGAAAAGCGCACTCTTTCATGGATCAAGCAGAAGGCCTTTGATAGGATGAGTGCATTTCTTAAACAGGGACAAGCTTCATTTGGAAAAATGTACTATTATCTTCACTCAGAAATTGCTTGTACTGTAAATTCCACATAGCAAAAAAGCAAGCAAATAACAGCAAACTAAACAGAATCTTTTTAAGCAGAAAACCTTTTTTTTAATAACTATTTTAATTATTATTATTAATATTATTTACTTTTCAAGTTATAAAACATTTATTAATTTCATATTGACTGAAAAATTACAGAAATATTATTTGTATGCATTGCCAACATCATTTTTTTTTTTTTTTTATAAAATAAAGAAAACAAATATGTGCGCTTTCTGCATTCTCAATCTCCGTGAATGTTTTCCTGAAACAAAAAACTAAAAGTAATGAAAATTACATGAGACATGAGTAATGTAACTGTAAGCAAATTACATAAATATATAAAACGTAGCGCATTACTTACATTACCAGGAAAAATAGCCATGTGTAAAGCATTATACCCAACTTTGGTGTTAGGGTTTTAAAAAATGTTTTCCTATGAAATACACAAAGAGTCACATGAGCCTGCTTTTAGTACCAAAACAGAAAAAATGTCTAACCATTAAAGGCACATAAAACCTGGAGCCCTGGGCAAAAGGATAATGCGTTTGAGTCATGCGTCATCTTGTTTCCTTTTCTCTGTGTGAGTTTCGGTTCAGCTCTTAACTTACTGAAAGTAGATTTCCACCTCCATCTCACTAAGAATCATAAACGTATCCACTTGAAGGACAGAACATTCCTAAAATACCACTACTACACACCTATTAAGACTTGTTTGACATCATTTCAAATAAGAAACGCACTGCTGTTTTACAGACTGGACCTTATTAGTAGAGCTAACCCAACGTTATTCTTCCTTTGGCCCATGAAGGAGAATGGGGTTTGTTTTAAACTCCTAATGCGAAGTATTAAATTTAACCTGGACTATTTGTGTTAAAGATATGAATCATACCTTCAATCATGTGGATTGCAGAGGAGAAATGCACGGCTATGAGCAGGATAATAATTGCCAATCATAGAAACTTAGTGGACAAACCAAACTGCCCCCCATTGTGCCTAGAGGGAAAAGATATACAGCACTAAAAGGAATAGTTTACCCTAAAATAAACATGCACTCACTTTTTAGGCCACCTAAGATGCAGATGAGAAATTTAGTGTTGCTTCAATTGTTCACCATGCCATTAGAATGATAAAGACATTAAAATAATCCTCAAGTAACCCACATGACTCCAGTCCATCAACTAATGTCTTGTGAAGTAAAATGCTATATAGTTTTAAGAAACAAATCCACTATAAAGATCATTTTAACTTCAAACCATTGCATTCTGCATCTATAATATTGCTTTCTCCACTGAAAAAGTCATGAATGTCTGAATCAAGGGGGAAAAAATCCACAGATCAAACACTGTTTACAAGCAAAAAACAGTCCTAAACAAACATGTTTGTGGATTTTTATGTGACAACGGGGGATAGACCTTTTTGACTGGAGGAAGCTTTCTTATTCTGAAAGCAAATAATTTTCATTTTTAGTTAACAAATACTCTCAAAAAAGGCAGCTAATTAGGACTATTATATGACAATATGAAAATAGTTTTACTGGCCTTTTATTTACTATCTGGACTAATTAAAAGCATAAAAAGAATCGGATGAATCATGCACAATAAGATCAGAAGCACGTAATAAGAAGCCAAGTATTTCTCAAAGTCAATATTTTAATGCCAATGCCTAACCCTAAGGAAGCATAAAAACTTAATTATAAAGATATGTGCTCAAAGCTCACAGAAATATTCTCACTTAACTCAATTTCACATCCTGAGATTGGTCCCTTTGTGAGATCCAGCCTGTTTTCATAGTATTTAACTCGTACACCTACATGGAAGATTCACAACCAACCATCTGCCACAAACTGTGAAAATATTTAAGTTCTCTAAAACTTCTCATAATTATATAACGGGATGTCATCAAAATATGCTTCCCAGCAATTTCACTACAAAACTAGACCCCTGCCATCTACGAAGATCACACAGCTCAACCAAAACTGTTCCAGGATGAAAGTTGAACTCCAAATCTGTGAAAAGTATATGATCTGGAAAATATAAATTATAGGGTGATCACCAGCTGAGCGGAAAACACACGAGCCCAAAAATCTTCAATAATGACAGAGCTCTTTGTCTCTGAAGCCTGAAATTTTCAAAAGATTTTACCAAGCCAGAGCACAGTGCTAGCCACTTCTTTATTCTATTGACAATATGCATTATATATATGCATGTGGACAGGCAAAAATATGGACTTTGTTTTCCTCTCTCATATAAAAACACAGAAATGCCCATTCAGATAAGGTTCACAAACTGGTATTGTGCCCTACACTGCACAAAGGAACTGCAGCATATGGAGTCTCTACGATAACATATGGAGCCATCCTACCTTGTTAAACAAAGTTGTGTTTGTGTCACGATGATTTATTCAGCACTCTCTGTACTGACAACCATTCTTAAACATTATCCTAGTCAAACCAGTTCAGAGGCTCGAATTGGAAAAGAAGCTCTTGGATGTAATCAAATAAACCAGGCAAAACCTCGTTGGAAACTCTGACAGCAAGCAAAATCATTTAATTTCCTCATGACAGTTGAATTGTGAAATATGTCTTGTTTTTTCCCAACCCGAGATGCTGATCTGTCATGCTTCAAAGCAGCGATGATTTAAATGCCTTTAGCATCTACAATGTTGACGTTTATTATGCACTCATTTGACGCTTGCTAAAGCAACCATCATTTGCTATTGCTCATCCTAACCAGTAGGTATCACACTTTGGTACGCACGGTTTGTGCTATGCAGATAAATGGTACCTCAGATACGGCTTGTTGAGGAGAGGTGTGCTGTTACTTTTCTAAAACATCAGAATAACGTCTCTAAACAACAACTCTTCTTTAAAATCTACAAGTTAGAAAGTTTGTGTATTAGTTTGCATAAGCATAAGCACCACGATGCTTTGAACGCAAAATAGTGTGCAGAGCAGTTTACTTTGTTCAACCCTGACAACCCATGTAGTCCCATTTAGTTGTTTGGTGCTTTAATAATTTGACTATAGCAAGAAACAAGCTATAAAACACCCACTGCATTGTGTTTTTTGTTGTTGTTTTATGTTACCCTCTTTATGCCAAAGTTTTTTTTTTTATTAAACTGTGCTCATTTGAAGAAGTTAACAAGAAAACCCTGAATAAATTTGAGAGTTTTTAGAGTAAATGTAAACTCAATGCTGTCGAATAAAACATAAAAATATCTTGAGTTTGTGTCAACCACAGACCTTATGTTAGATATTAAACCCAAAAAACATGAAGAAAATATTGACTTTGGGATGGTGGAAATACAAAGGTAAAAATTGTAGGTTACACTTTATTTTAAGGTGTCCTTGTTGCAGGGTAATTATACATTTAAGTACTGAGAAATATTGATCAACTACATGTATTTACTATATGTAGCAATATGGTTTGATTGCATATTATTATTATAGTAGTAGTAAGTACAGGCGACCTGTAACAAGGACACTTTAAAATAAAGTGTTACCAAATACAAATTCACTTCTTGTATGTAGAAATCATTCATGCAGATCTCTATGTCTTAGTAACCCCTGTTTGTATCTTTTTGCACAGCAGAAAACCTACTGCAGGAGTCTCTTCATTTTTCCATTTGGTTCTTTTTACATAATATGTCAAATTTGGTGTGGTATTGGTAAACTAAAAACTTGTGCTAACCAGAAGTCTGAGGTATGTCATTCATTTTAGGAGGGATTTTGCAATCCTGAAAGCCCCACACCTGCAGCAGCTCTCCACAGCGATAAGCTCGCCAGTTCAACCTCTCTCAAGCTCTCCATCAGAGGACGGCCAGAGTCAGCTGCCAGCTTCTTCAGATAGCAGGTCAACAGACCTGAAGTCAGTGAACAACACAGCTGTGCTCTCAGCTGTTCTCCAAAACCTCCTTGGATAACAGACCTTCAAAGACTGCCGCGTGCTCAGATGTGATTCGTCTTGACAAACACTTCACTTTCCCAGGTCTCTCGGTAGAGCAAATGAGGAGGCGGAGTTGTCTTTGCAGCTACTATTATTTACTTAGTCTATTAATGTGCAGCAAATGGAGTTACAAACAGGTTAAGATAGCAAGTAAAGCTTAGAGGTTTGTGCTATTCTAGACAAAAATGTTTTGCTGTACGTTGTCGTTGAATTTCAATAGCAACCGAAAACCAAGGTGGACTGAGCCATGCATTTATATAACAGCAATCAGTTTTTTCCTTGACACCTTAATCTAAGTTTGTAAGAAGCTTCTCTAATACACCCGAGTGGAGAAATCATCGCCGTCAACATCAATTTCTCTGTCATGGTTGTTTAAAAGTGAACTGCATCGACTGTATCGAATTTGAGCATTGATTGTGGTCTCATGCAGTACACTGTATATTTATTTCTCACCGTCTGAAGTCATTGAATGCAGAAGGAAAGAGGGTGAAGGCTTGCAATCATCACTCTGATAAATGCCACCATCTGACACCAGTGAAATATGGGCGTCATTACGAGCGCGCGGTCAAACGTGATTGGGCAGTGAATGTTTACGACCACCTGAAATGACCTTCGTACCCTATTATCTCTCGGCCCTTACTGACAGCCTTGTAGAACATAGAGTCGCTGATAAGAAATTGCCACTCAACGGGTCAGAAAAGCCATCAGTCTTGCAGATGCGAGCCACAGGTAACAGCTAGGCACGCGGAAAGCGGCGCATGAGAAACATGAGTCACTCTGCCTCGACACGCCAGCCTGATGCCGCCCGCTGCTTCGCGCTGAGCTGAGCTGTCTCGATTGGCACTGCTTTTGCCCCATGTGCCTCGGTGAACACAGCCAGGCAGGCGTGTGGAATAATGAACAACAAGCCTGTCACTGTTTCAGGACCTTAAATTAGCATTAGCGGAAAGGGGTTTCTCTCACACACACGACACGATTATTATCTCACTTACTCCAAAGTGATGACTCAAGAGATGGCCGATGTTACACCCAATTTATATGACTTGAACAAAATGATGGAACCCCCCACTCCTTATATAAATAACTGCGTGGTACAGTGCAGTCCGTTGTCTTGCGTGTTTACATCGTGACTCTTGAATTGTGGTGATGTGCGGTAAAACTGTCTTGGCTTAAGTTATTTATAGGTGTTGACAGAAGAGTTTTTGGCCTTTAAAATTTGCCACACTGTGAGAAAACCTCAATCTATAGGGAAACATAAATTAGTACATCCTACTTTGAATCTACAGACATATACTGCAATGCTACGTCACAAGTTAGGTTTTTGCTTTGAATGTTGGTTGGCTGTATGATTTTGTACATTTTTCCTATGCATAAATTAGAAACTGAAAACATTTAAACTAATCAATTTAAGGGCAATTCCATTTACTTTAGAACATAATGCACCACACATCAATATATGGGTAAAACATTTTTTTAGTATAGAATTTTAAATACAGAATAGTGGGCTATATTTTTTTTCAGACTTTTCTTAGAGTGCAGAGATGATCTATCTGTCCTCTGAAACGGGATCAGGTGTCTAATATTGTCCTAAATATGAATATGGTTCATGTCTGAAGGAGAACCAGATTTTTACTTTTATTAAAGAAAATGTGAGTGCTGCTCAACCATGCAGAAGCAATAACAGGGGGTTGTGAGTGTCACTTTGCAGTTGCTGTTTAAAAGAGTCCCAAGTTTTGCTCGTAAGTTTACACACCCCTTGCAGAATGATCATAAAAAGTTACATAGTTTTGTTTAGTACTGTTTTTTTGATAGTTGTTTGTGCTGAAAAGTCCGTTTGGCATCTTCACATCATACCTCTTTGACTATTGTGAAAGGTCTTGGTTGAAGTTATTTTAGGTGTTGAGGAGAGATACTGAAATCAGCTAAACTGATAGGAAGAAGAGTTTTGAGGCTGTAAAATATATCAGAGATGATGAAAAGGGTGTTCTGTAAAGGGTTATGGTGTCTAATATTGAAGAAATTGCGAATGACGTTTCAATGTGCGAATACAATTCCAGAACGTTTTGAGTGTTTTTAGTGTGTTGCCAGGCTATTTTGGTTGATTGCTAAGAGTCCACCATTAAGATCTCTGCGATGTCCATAAGTTTACACACCCCTTGTCGAACATGCACGATTCGGTACTGTCCTGATTAGGCTCTTTACATATAGAGCCCCGTTGAAAGAAAAACAGTATTTTGCTGTTTAGGTATATTTTGAAGCATAGTTTGAGCTGATGATCAAAAACTGTTGTTATAGTTTGTGATAGTAGTTTGTCCTGACAATTCAGTTGTTTGCTTACATTATGACTCTTGGATTGTGGTGAAAGTTTCTAGGCTGAAGTTATTTTAAGTGTTGAGGAGAGTGGCTGACATAAGTTAAATTGGAAGTGAGAAGAGTTAATAAATAAAAAAAAAACCTGTAAAATATAGCAGAGAGGATGAACGTATCCTATAAAAAAAAGGTTCAGTTCTGTAATATTTTCCTTAATTTGAACTAGATTTAACTGTTTGTAAAATAAGGAGCAAAATTGTATTCTGGTCTCTAGATACGCCTTGAATCTCTCTTCGTATGAAATGTAATTCTTGTTTTTTTTTTTATTTTTTTTTTTTATTCTATTACAGCAGTACATACTTCTTTCTTGAGTTAAAGTAACTGTCTTTTTAAAAGATAAATCATTTGAACGTAAAGGCTGGTAATAATGAAAGTGAGAATTCTGAAATGAATTCTGAATTGTTTGCTAAGATCAGTTTTGTTTGCTTATGCTTATGTTTTATAGCTAGTTATAAAGGGTTGTATTATGGAACTATAACAAGCATTTAAAGTAAATTAAACTCCAGATTTGATGGATTCTCAATGAGTCACAACCTTTTTTTAATCAGTACATTATTTATTTTTATTATTGCACCCTGTGCTCTGCAAATGTTCCACAAAGCCTTGTAAAGCATCTCAAGGATCCTCTCTGGGCTTTATAGCTCATACAATAGCACACTTGGAAAGACCTTCTCGAGGGGACAATACACATTTAGAGCAGTGTACATCATACAGAGAAACTAAAAAACAATGTTAGACTGTTTCACACAGATCTGTACCTGCAGTGTTGAAGAAACATGTCAGTGCATTTGTACTGTATACTACAATAGTAATAGTTAATATATTCACTTTTAAAGTAATTTTACTCTGAAGTAGCAATTTTCTCTGGTGAATTTCTAGCGAGTTTCACAAACACTTACACAGACAGGCAAGTAAAATCAAAATATGTTGAAGGCTGAAACGTTTTTTTTAATCAAACGTTTGTATTTGTGATTTTGTTCGGCTGCATTTTCATCGTATGCTTATGTTTAACTCCGACGGAAACTGTGTAATTTGATTGGTTAAAAAGCAAAATTGTGAAAGTTTTATTTTTGTTAAATCATTTCTTACCAAAGGCTATATTTTTACAGACATTTCTTAGAGTGCAGACATGATGTATCTGTTCTCTAAAAAGGGATCAGGTGTCTATATTGTCCTAAATATGAATATGGTTCATGTCATGCAGAAGCAATAACAGGGGGTTATGAGTGTTTTTAACGTGTCACTTTGCAGTTGCTATTTAAAGAGTTCAAATTTTGTTGTTAGTTTACCCACCCCTTGCAGAATATGCAAATGAATCATACAAAATTACATATTTTTATTTAGTACTGTTCAATGGTAATTTTTATCATTTGTATCAAATTTCTAGCTTTGTTCACAAACAAAGACAGGCAAGTAAAATCAAAATATGTTGAAGGCTAAAATGGTATTTAAGTCAAAGTTTGAGTATGATTTTGTTCAGCTTCATTTTCATCTTATGATTATGTTTAACTCTTTAGCAAACTTGTGAAACTTTTATTTTTGTACATCATATATACACACATAATATAAAAATATGTTAATACATACAGCATGCATAATTTACAGAATGAACACTATCCATTTGTTGTTTTTACTTTTAGATGTATTAATTTGTTTATTTAGAATATTCCATTTAAGGTGCGTCTATTTTTTTATGCTTTGTGCATGGATTACTGACATAATTCCTGTGGGTGGAATTTTCTGGCTTGAGCTTGCTTTGCCTTGGCCATTGACAGCACGCCACAGACGCGATACATAGATGTTAGATCCTGAAATCAAAGAGGAGACTGTTGTCAGATTGCATTTTAAATCAGGACATGCATGCACTTAGTACCCTGTGTACTCCTAATTATATGTCCCATAGTGAGTTGTATCTTTTTAATATCAAAGGAATGAAATACCTATCTGGCTTGAATAACATTAGATGGATCTTTTTTGGATAAAAGCACGCAAATGGTTCTGACTCCCTGTTGGTCAGAGATCCGACCTTCACATTTTTCATTCCCACTATGACATTGAAATAAATTATTCATGCTATTCAAATCCCGCAAACAAGCTCAACAAGTGAAACCTTCCTACTGGAATATTCCGTGTTTGTGTCTGTAAAGATGTTTGATGCAGGCTGAGTCTTGTAATGGGGTTATACATCATGTTTGGCAATGCATTCCAACAGCACAATCTATCACAACGAATAACGCTGCTGTATTATTTACAAACATATGATTTAAAAGTCTAAATTTCACCCAGAAGAGAAATTATGACTGACAGTTCTGTTTGTGCTACCTAATTGTCTACAGAGTCAAACAAAAAGAAATATGCACAACTTTTTCTTATGTACAGCCTATATATATATATATAATTGTCCCAAACCAATTTGCTTTTCAAGGATTCCACAATCCAACGTCCGTCCTGTACATAGACTTTGTACCCGAGCTTTACCTGGAGGAAGGAAACTTCATGGAACTGACTTATCAAAACCAGGCTGCTGAGCAGGACTTCAGCCGGAGGGGAGAGCTCATGGTCAAGCTCAAGCTCCATAATCGGAATATTATTCAAGCCACAATGATGATCTCGCTGACATGAAAAATGAGGTGCCAAGAGGCCAACGCATGAGCTCTAAATCACAAAAGAGGGCTTTTCAATGTAAGCTTTATGAAACAATGCCTAAATATAGTCAAGCACGGCTCAGATCAGTGTAATAGTGTGAGATCGATGGAATTGGCATTTACTTATTTTATTAATTATAAAGAGTATGCTAGACTTCGGGTGCGCAACTCACTGTCACACCCAGGGTTGCCAGGTTTTTGCAACAAAACCCACCGAAAGGCAACTCAAAACTACAGTGTTACAGTTTTTGGTGGGGTTACCCTGATAAAAGTTCATTTCTAGGGGCTAAATATAATGTTATTGGAGTTGCTTCAACCTGCGGACATAAAAAAAACCTCCTGAGGAAAGAGTCAAAAGTAGCTCAATTACGCTGAAAAATAGTGGACTTGGCAACACTGGTTACACCTCATTCACAAGGGGAGTCAGCGTTAACGCCAAGGCTTGACCTCACTCCATTGAAAGTAAACGAGAGGCAATGACATCAACTGCTGGTTTTTAGAATGTTGATGTGCAGTTGTTAGGGCGTTCTGGGTGGTTGTCAGGGTGTTGCTATACAGTTTTTAGAATGAAAGATTTTAGAATTTTGTTATGCAGATTTTGGGTGTTGGGGTTGGTTACTAGGGTGTTGATAGGTGGTAATTTTGAATGAAGGACTTTAGAATGTTTAAATGTTTTTTAGAATGTTGCTGTGCAGTTGTTAGGACACTGTGGTTTTTAGAATTAAGGATTTTATAATGCTGATAGGTCATTGTGGGTGGTTGCCAGGGTTGTGCTATGCAGTTATGGTTTTGTTTGGGTGGTTTCTAAACTGTTGCTTTGTGAATGCTATTACTGTAGGTGTAAGATTAGCGATCCAAGTAAAAATATAAAAAAAAAAAATAATTCAACAATTACAAAGAAATGCTTGTTCTGCAAATCTACAATTTTGTTTTATATGTTTGTTTTTTTAATTTCTCCAGATATTTGATCAATTTCAGGTCTATGGAATGAAGGCCATACTGTATGCAGCCTATGTGTAAAGAAAAAAAAGAAGAAAAAAAAGAAGAGAAAACAAGCTGACAAAAAATGTTATCCCATGACCAGTGCTATTTTCATTCTCTGATTAATTTTCTTATAAAGACTTTAAGCTCAGCTCATCAGTGAATCACTCTATATCAATTCATAATTTCTCATTAAACACCCCAGTGTGTTGGATGGCATCATCCTTCAGCAAAATTCATTTAGAATATGATCTACAGCTTACAACACAAGGGAACGAGGCTTTTCTTGGAAATGAAATAAGTGCTTGCATGAATAATCAAGAACAGACATGCCAGTATTAAAACCCGACAGATTCAGAATGAAGGAGGGACCTGATATATATGAAGAACAGAATATCACATAGACGTGAGAATGGGCTTTCATTTGGGCTGATAAGCAGTTAACCTAGCAACTGCATATCAACACGCTAAAAAGGTCTCAGAAACAGGCATGTTGCTGCAGCAGCCACCCACAGCACACGAGCACAGAGTTTTGCACAGGTAAGCAGCACTATTCTGCAGAAAAAAGTACAAATGTAGTTGGACTTAAGGCTGTTAACTCCTTCCACAACCAAAAATAGTCAAAACATTTAGCAGTGTGTAACCCTGGTTAATTGAAGTGTACTTGAAGTGAATCTTAATTTATTCACAGTTGGTAACATAATATTCTTATAACAAAGTAGTAATAAAGTTACTTCATCCTATTTAGAAGACTAGTCATTAACCAATGAGAGCTTGTTGTCATTGCGCACTCTGTGTAAAAGTTCACCGACGCCATTGTCGATCAGGTGCTCGTATAAAAGACGTGCCTGATTTCTGTGGCATCTTGTAAACCTTCACATTGGATGGTAAGCCAATCACATCTGCTGTAGATGAAAAGGACGATACATCATAAAGAGGAGGACAATATCCTTTCTTTCAACTGTCAAACTTGCTTTATAAAAGAATTGAGCTTCCTTGAGGGACTTAAGAGAAAAATAGAAACAAAGAGAAAGAACTGATCAGTACTTTACAGAACAGAAAAAATTACCTGGAACCTGTGTGATTGATTCTGAAGCCCTTATTGGGACAGCTGTGGCACAGTATTTTGAGAGAAAAGGCAGTTCTGTCACTATTCTGTTTATTTATTCATTTTCATTTTTTTCTCTGACATTTAAATCACCGGTCCGTGTATACTTTTGGGGTAAAGAAGAGTGCAAAGTTTTCTCAATTGACCTTTATAATACATTGTTGTATGCCATTGTAATTCATGTTTTTTTTTTAAAGTGCATTAAATATCTGCATTGTGTAAAACCATCTGCTTGAACATCACCTTCTTTCACTCTGAAAGCTGAAATCATAGGAACTGTTCATCGGATTCTGTCAGTCATCCAAAATGCATGTATTTTTTGCAGTTTCAACATTCAAGATGATGTTTGTGCATGCGTGTGTGTGAAAATGAAAAACTTTATAGCAAGAAAGACTTCAACTAATCAGAAGTGACAATAAAGACATACTGTTATAAAAGGTCACTGTGAACTGTCTATTCTTTAAAGGATCCTGGAAACGCGTTTAAGTGTTTCCCATGAACATGAAGTGGACATAACATTGAGCACAATTGATTTCAAAATGACTGTACAGCATTAATATGAAGGATTAGTGTTTAATCCTGTAGTGTTTAATCGCAGGTGTTTAAAATGACCGGTACCTTTAATGTTTCTCTTTTTTCTTATATAGTCTGGATTTACAATTGCTGCTAAGTACAGTAATGTGTGGAATTGTTTTTGAGCTTGCACAGCAGGACATTTTGCAGCATTGAAGGTCAGAACAGGACAAAAAGACTTGGAGATGCCGTGTTTTCTTCAAGTGATTGACTAATGATTTTGCCTAAGGGCCACATCAACAGACCAGGGCTGCGTTCTCCGATAACGTTGTCTCTTAGCGTGCTACGAAGACTCAAAAGGTACACCTTAACTACAGTTATACCTTTCCTACGTGTGTTCTCCGAACTATACCTTAGGATGTTGCTTAAGGTAAACCTTCTTAAGTGCGACCTTA
>JAUCMU010000143.1:2851407-2863262 GCA_032275025.1 Enteromius treurensis
ATAAATCCACCCTCCGGGGCTTCACTGCATTCAGTAGTCGTGTGATTCTTCCGCCTGCGACAATATATATATATATAACAAAACATACAAACAAGAAATTAATATCAGGGAAGTTTGACAGAGTGAGGAAAAAAATCTAAATAAATACATTTTCATTTTTGTCTTTTTAAAAGACATGCAACATCCACCTAAATTAAAATTCAAATGAAATTAGCCAATTTTGACAATAATATATATTGTGATACAAATTAAAATTCTTAATTGGTATTTTACCCAATACAAAAGAGTGAAATGTGAAACAGGTAAACGACAGAAATATTTGATGAATCAACACTTGTTTGAGTTGAGTTGAGAATCTGCAGCCTATCGGCTCCCAGCGCAGATCAGTCATTAAACTACAGCCACCCCCAGACGCGTGACGCGTAATCGCTGCCGTCCATCCGCGACGCTCCTGAATCGCTCGCAGCGCAACATTGTAGCCGGCGGATGCAACACGTCCCTAAGACTCACCGGTGCTGAAGCTGCGCGCCTCCCGAACATTCCAGCATCCCGCGTCCTTTCACAGCTACAGTATGGATCATGATGCCTTTTGCCGTCTGATCAAACTTCTCTTCGTTTTGCTTTGTCGATTTAATCATCACGTTCGCATCCTCTCGCGATTTAATATTCGTGGGAATCGGTAACCTGACATATCAATTCGTTGTTTTTTTTTGGTAGTTATGCTTGTCAGTTTGACTCTCGAGCACCTGGGCTCAGTAAACTGACGCTTTTCTTATTTAGTTGCACTTCAGCATCACCAAAAAGCGCAGGGGGATTTCTGGAGTGAATCACCTTCTAAACACTCATCTGGAGCAGAACCAGTGCCATGGGTAAGAACATGAAGCAAAGAAACATTTCTGTCGGTTTTGTTGAATGAACATGTTCTCCGCGTTCAAGTGCGTAATGGCACGACAAACAGTCTTTCGACATTCGGAGCGCATGCAAACCATTCAACTCGAATCATCTGTTGCGAATGCGTTCATTTTGACGCGTTTGTTCTTTATGGATGTGTGCGTGCGCGTTTATTTTGCATGTATTTCAATGGGCAATCAATTTCTCCATTCCTGATTTCATTAGTGTTCTTTTCCGTCTGCCTGATCATTCATCACAAGACGCACGCATTCACTCAAACGTCTTGTAATTTAGTCAAATGCAGAGCTGAAACGGACACACGTTAATGCTTCTGGACTTTTGAAAATTAGGTTTTTGTACAAAATGAGCTTTATTGTGCGATTTTAAATATGTAAACATATGAGTCAACAAATGTATTACCAAAAGCATCTCTTTTTTTTTGTTCGTCTTCAAAACTGACTTCAGTTTTGTAGTTCTCTCATTATGGACACAAATAATAATCTTTTTTTGCTAGTGAGAAAATGATGCGCTGTTGCCCACAGTAACGCGTGCAGCAGTAGATGTGCGTTTTCTTCTAGATCTACAATATAGGCTCGCTGCATTTATTTTATCATCTTTTTAGGAAAATGTCACCCTTTTGATTTCACTGGTTATTTATAAGCATCTGTCATAATATTAACTCAAATAATGACCACAATCTTACTTAAGATGTTTGCATGGCACACCTCAACTTCCCAAAAATATTCCCTGTCAACAACATTATTAAATGCTTCAAAGTGCTTAAAGATAAGTCGGAATTATATGACAAGAGGTTTTTACAGTGTTGTAATTGGTCTCTCACTGGCTAATCAGTGGAAAATGACAGACCTTGCTTTTGTGTCTTTGCATGGTAGGCTGCACTCAGTAGTTGCTTGGGTTCACAATGTAAGATTCCTTTGTGCTTCCCACTGAAATCCACAAGCACCCCAATCATCATTTGACTCAGTGGCCATGTTATAATCAATTAAGGCTGTGTATTAGAGAGCTTCCATCTGTGGATACTGCTGATACTTTGTACTGCCTCTGAATAAGGAACAAATAGACGTAAGTTCTGCTGTGACATGCTCAGTTTAGACCACTAACTATACTATTGTGTGCAGAACTAAAGTTCAACAAGAAGCAGTGATGCCACTTTAACTTCTAAAATTAACATTAGCCCTATATATGAATCCAAGTGTAGGTTTTGAGCTTTACATGACACCTATAATTCAGATTATCCTGAAAAGTCTGCTTAAAACCGAGCTGTTTGGCCAAGGAATTATCAGCTTGAGCTAAACCTGCTTTTATGTTGAACCAAATGTTGGAGGAATTCCAAGCACCTATAAAACGAGCATGTGAGGTCCTCCTACAGAAACTGCCCCTGAAAACCAGAGAATTCCCATACTTGGCATAATGCGTGGAGCTGCAGATCATATAAAATCTTTAACAAATACTCAATTTTAAGTCTCAGAGCTAAACAGTGTTAAATGAAGTATGTTGACATGAATAATTCATTTACAAACCACAGATATGGTAATGTGAGTGAACACTTAATGTATGCCAGAGTAACAACAAGAAAACACCAGCTGATAACTGTACGCTCTATCAAGATGAATCTAATTTAATATTATTATCAAAATGCATTAACTTAAGGACTCCAGGGCAAAGAAGGGCTTTGCCCATATGGCACAAATCCAACCGCATTAAGAATATTTTGATATTCCAGTCATGCACATCAAAGTAGTTTTAATATAGTTAGCCATGACTGTTTATTTTACCAAGACTGTAGGTAGCCGAAACAGTTTATTCATTTAGTAAACACTTAAAAGTCAACATGTGTTATGTTCCTGCTTTTATTATTAATATGACTACTACTGCTGCTACATATTCAATCATGAATGATTCTTAATATATGAATGAAAAATGAAATAATTAAAAATAAATAAATACTTCTTAAGTAAAACATAACATCTTTCAAATAATATATATTTTTTTTTGCATCAGACTTTATGGCAAACCAAGAGTAACATTTTTTTTTTTTTTTTTAAAGAATGCATTCTTTTTTTATTAGTTACTGTTTACTCTCAGACAAAAAAAAAAGGTAAAAAGGCCATCACTGGGGCAGTACCTTTTCAAAAGGTAGATCTTATTTACCCCATAAAATGTACTTTAAAGGTATCTACAGGAAAATGGTACTTATTTGTACCTTTTGAAAAAGTACCACCCCAGTGATGGCTTTTGTACTTTTTTCCGAAGGTGTAGGTAACATAGCCCATGCAATTATAAAATAAACAATGACAGCAAATAATGGTGGATTTTAAAATGCTTTTTTTGTTTTCAGCTGGGATAAGTATGCTTTGGAGTGAACTTGACCTTCATGCCTCCATGTCCCAGTCCTCAAAAGCCTCCTCAAAAAAGTGAGAGTCACAGGAGGGGAGTAGTCCTTCAAACCCCCTGCAAACTCACATTATGGCTTTATTTTAATACGAAACGCCCACTTTAAGCCCTAAAATCGTTAAGTCCTATATTGTTGTGGCACTGGACATGCTGTTTTGCTAAAGAAATCCCACTATAGAAACAAAACGAGTTGCTGAAAAAGAGCAACTTAGAATTGCAATCAAATTATTATTATTTTTTTTTTCCACAAGCATGTGTGCTCTCTGGGATTTGAACCCATGACCTTGGCGTCAAATGCAACATTTAAGCTATAGTAATTGCACAGAGAACAGATGGTGTTGAATGCTTGTTAATTTCAGCTTTACCACTGACAGAAATAATGAAATTCTCAGAACCACAATGTGTTTTCACCTTTTCCTCAGGCAAGGTTTAGTTTGCTCTCCCCAGTGGGTCTAGGCAAGGCTTGTATTTCAATCAGATCCATTTTCTATATGATCGAATGACACACAATAGACTCAAATTAGGATTAGCTATGCCCTTAGAGGAGAGTCCATTGGGAAGAAAAGTCCCTGTGGATAGTCACCCTGTAAAAAGGAGAGTTTAATAGACCTCATTGGAAAGTGTTGGGAACTCATTCTGTGGACTGGGAATTGATGCTTGAGTGAAAGTTAATCTACCACAAAGCATGACTTCATGCAACATCCTTCAAAGATTAAACTAGGGCTGTCAATCGAGATTAATTAATTGCATGATATGCAGTTTTGTTAATCATTTTATAAATTGATCAATATTAGCTAAGAAAAATATCCCAAATGAAGACAATGCATTGATTAAAAGTTGTTGTTTGTTATGTAATTAAGTGCACTAAATTCATTTGGCAGCTCTAATTTGAACACAAATGCTTACTCTATAACTCTTGAACATTCTCCATCTGGTGCATTTCTAGCTCTGTTGGTTAGATATCCTATGGATAAAAAGACAGGCCTTTCTGATTGCAACAAAGATCTAAATACTCTTGTGTACCTGAAGAACTGGATAAATAAGGCCTGTCTGCCACATTTTGCTTTATTTGGTTTGTTACCCTGCTACATTATTTCTCAAACCCTCATCGCATTCATCTTGTTTCTTAATCATCTCCTGCTGAGTCCGGCCCGGGTATTACTGTCCATGTCAGGGTAATGGAACACTGCAGCATTCATTTGAAATATCAACTTGTCTTTTTGCCAAGGGAGATGGCAGCCCTCGTTCTCTCAGCCTCTCTCCTCATCCCGATGTCAGAGGGCCTGTTAATGGCCTTCTGAACCACAAAAACATGGACACGAGTGTCTTAAATGTCAATTAGTTTTCTTTGGGCTCCACAAAAAAAGTGGTGGCGACACAGGTGAAAGGTTCACAGTTCTACAGTCAATTATTCATGTCATCTTGTGCATCCATCAGATCACAACTAACCTCTATAGTGAGACATTGAGTGAAAAGACAGGGAGCAGCAAGAGATAAAGCAATGTTTTACTTCCATAATGTGATATATTTCAGATAGATAGTGGTATTCTGCGTAATATTTATTTATTTTATTTATTTAAAGCCTATGATACTTTTTTCAAAATAGTTTTTCTTATGATGAATAAAAAGAACAGCATTTATATATATAAAAAAATTGCAATAATATGCACTAATGTTCAAATGTTTCTGTTTTTTATTTCTTTTTTTAAAGACATTATTCATTATATTCAGAAAAGAATGTGTTAAATTGATCAAATGTAATAGTAAAGACTTAAATTGTTATAAAAGATTTTGATTTAACATGAATGTAGTTCTTTTTAACTTTTTATTCATCAAAGTATAGTATCATAAATCAATATATTAAATATTTGAGTTTTGATGGATCGCTGATGAAAATTAGGTTTTGCATCATAGAAATAAATTGTATTTTAAAGTGTATTAAAATAGAAAACTATTATTTAAAATTGTGATGATTTTTCACAATAATGTTTTTTTATCAAATAAATGCAGCCTTCATAAGCATAAGAGATTTCTTGAAAAAAAAAGACGTTAAAATCTTTCTGATCCCAGACTTTGGAACAGCTTGTATAAACCTGAGGTGAAATGTATTACATTTTGATGAAACATTGCAAACACAAATTAAGAGAAGGATTGTCTTAATTTTAACAGATCATTTTTGATTTCATGTCGAGTTCAACTTAATTATAGAAAATCAACATACTGTAGCATGCAGTAGTCAGGAAAGCACAACAAAGCTTCAAAAATTAAAAAACTCACCTCCACTACAAACACATCAGGCAGCTATGCTTTTAAAAACATCCTTATCTGCTCTTGATTTTAAACAGTTAAGTGAGAGGAAAACATTAACCGAATAAGCTCTGCAAATCTTTACCCTCTAATGACTCTCAAAGGTTTAATTTGCTCATTGATTTCTGTAACAGCCAGACGTGGAGATTGATTGCTAAGGTTCACATGCAGACTCTTTTTTTTTTTTTTTTGGAGGAAGTTTTTTTCTGCTGTACCAGTTTAATAACAAGCAGTAGAAAATGTATCAAATCCATCGAGTAGCCCACTGCTCTCAAAACACCCTCGATGAAAAGCCATCCATATCTCAGTGGGAACACTGCGCTCATCGAATTTTTTGTCCCCAATTAAAAGAATGTGCAGTATTAATGGGTCATATAATTACTTATAAAATGTTGTCTTATTTCTATATAAAAGCCGGTAGGGAATGCAGCCAGCTCGCTTGGTTGTGAAGTCTCATGTGGGAAGAATTACCACATTCTTATGGGTCTTTATCCATTAAGACCATGTCGCTAATGATCTCTGCTAAGGTTGCTAAGGGAAGCAACGTGGTCTCAATGCCATCTCTCTGCTCCAATAACTAGTCAGCAGGAGATGGGTGACTGGCCTTTTAGCCACAGGATGAAGCATATTTACTGCCCCAACAGGACACTATTATATAAAATTGATGACTGTGTAAATCGTTTGGTATGCCCCATTGCTGTTGCACATCTCTTCTTGTTAAAGCATCTACGCAAACCCGCAGAACAGTGGGGAACTTATTTGTCATGTGTTCCTTGCTAATGATACAAGCAAACTTTGAGACGGATGACCCTGATGTTGCCTTTCTCTCATACTTAATTTAGCGTGAAGCCTAAGATGCATTCAGCGTTCGGCTGCTTTGAGCTGCGTAGATTGTGAATGCTATTTTTAATCAGCAACATTAGTTAAGTCTTTTGTGGGGGTGTGCGAGAAACGACGAACTGCGCAGACGTATGCTGATTAGCTCCACTCTGATAAGTGGATCTCATTGATTTCCATTCATTTAAAACACCCTCTTCCCTTCCCACTCGCTTCCATTTTGGCTTAAACCAGGGTACGTTAAAAGGTGTAGCACTAAATGATGGATAATTCCGTTCAAATTCTCATATTCAATTAGAGGGTCCCCGGTGCATTTATTTTTTTTTCAGATTTCATGCATTACGTCTTAATAGCTTGAAAACACTCGGCACACTCTACTGGATGTTCCCCATCCATCACAGTCATGAATCGTTTTCCTTGATGATAAAGATGAGGCTGTGCATAATGGATGAGCGCACACACTCTGTCACTTGCAAACCTGTGCTCTCTTGGGTGAATACTAAAACTGACCTCAAATGTTGTCTGTCTGTGTTCTTTCTGTGTCTCTCCGCAGGGCTCTTACTCTGGGAAGGGCGCCTGTCATGTTTTCTCCTCCATGCTTCTGTGCTCCTGCTGCTCAGCAAGGGGGAGCGGATGTGCCCTGTGAGTTGCCGCTGCGAAGGCAAGATTGTTTACTGCGAGTCTGGCGCCTTTCAAGACGTCCCGGAGAACATCTCTCTAGGGTGCCAGGGTCTATCTCTGCGGTACAACAGCCTCTTGTTGTTGCTACCTTACCAGTTTGCTCACCTCAACCAGCTGGTCTGGCTCTACCTGGACCACAATTCCATCAGCGTAGTGGACAGACTGGCTTTCCAGGGACTTCGCAGGCTAAAGGAACTAATCTTAAGCTCTAACAAGATTGCGCAGTTGCAAAACGGCACCTTTGAGACTGTCCCAAACCTGCGCAACCTCGACCTGTCCTACAACCAGCTGCAGGACCTGATGCCGGGGCATTTTCACGGACTACGCAAGCTTCAGAATCTTCACCTGCGATCAAACAACATCAAAAGCATCCCTGTCCGTACTTTTATGGAATGTCGAAGCCTGGAGTTTCTAGATTTGGGTTACAATCGCCTGCGAACTATAACTCGCACAACCTTTCTGGGACTGCTCAGGCTGACAGAACTTCACCTTGAGCACAATCAGTTTTCCAGGATTAACTTTTTCCTATTTCCACGCCTCTTGAATCTGCAGGCTCTTTATCTGCAATGGAATCGCATTCGGTCGGTCGTCCAAGGTTCGCCTTGGACTTGGCACACTTTACAGAAATTGGATCTATCGGGCAACGAGATTCAAGTTTTGGATTCGGCTATTTTTAGGTGTTTGCCCAACTTGCATACGCTCAATCTGGAGTCTAACAAGATAAGCAACGTATCCCAGGAAGTTGTTTCATCGTGGATCTCCATTAGCACTATCAACCTGGCAGGAAACATATGGGACTGTAGCTCTAGTATCTGCCCTCTGGTGTCTTGGCTGAGAAACTTCAGGGGAACTAGGGATGCCAGCATTATTTGCAGCACTCCCAAATCCCTTCAGGGAGAAAGAGTCATGGACGCAGTGAGAAACAATTCTGTGTGCGAGGAGATATTCACCGTGGAACCGACCACAGAATTAACCCTTCTTTTGACTACTACAACGACAACTCTTTATGTAACAAAGCCACCCACAACCACCACTACAAACCCACGCACCACAACTAGACAGCTTTCTCAAGTTACCCACGTACAAAGAGTCACCCCAAAGGTTCTATTCCCTGTTCAGCCCAACAACGAATTCCTACCATCCCTACCGGTAACACCTAGCAGCCTGCCTTTCACCCCCGAACCCGAGTTTGAGCATATGACCTTCCACAAGATCATCGCCGGCAGCGTTGCTTTATTTCTCTCTGTGTCTTTAATCCTATTAGTGATTTATGTGTCGTGGCGACGATACCCTAACAGCATGAGGCAACTTCAGCAGCACTCCATTCGACGCAAGCGCAGGAAAAAGACTCGAGAGCCTGAGCACAACATCAACTCTCAACTGCAAGAGTATTACCTAAGCTACAACCATGCCAATGCCGAGACCATGGACTCTTTGGTGAACGGGGCGTGCACCTGCACCATCTCGGGCTCCAGAGAGTGCGAGGTATGACCTAGCACTAAAAAAACGCATTCTCTGCACCGGGGAGTCAGAGGTAAAGTTTTTTAAGAGCATGACTGCCCCTAAACCTTCTCTCCTTCTTCCTGTCGCACCTTTGAATCACATCTTTCAAATGCTCACGTTTAATTGCATGAGTAGAAAAATGGTTCACAAAGCAAAGATTCTCTTTTTAGTCACACTCCAACTGATTTCAAACATGCGGTTAATTGTTTTTTACGTAGTTCTCTGAAGAAGAAAAGGGAATAATCTTTACACAGAGACTACAATTGAGGGGCTGTTTGACCCCTCATGTAAGATTTTAAACAGTCCATAGCCCTTAAGATCAGCACAGAACAGGATAATAGTCATTATTATGAAAAGTATAAAAGAAGTAGACACTTTAATGGGTTGTGGCTGTTTAGTAAAAATCAATTGTGTCTCAGGAAATGGAGCAGCTCTCTGTAGTGTACTTTTCTTCCCACCATCTACCTGTCTATCTGCTCATGACAAAGTCTCCTAACCTGCAACAAGCCAATAAATCAAGGTCAATCATGTTAATAGAATAAATTCACTCATGACCTCCACCTTGAAATGTAATGCTACTAAACATCAGCTGAGCCTCTAAATAAGTAAATAAACAAATAACAATAATCCACTTTTATTGCTGTATGACTTCAAGTAAACTATTCCTTTGAGTTGGAGTTGTCAGAGAAATGGCACACTGAGGAGTGCTTGTGTTCAACAGGACACAGGTTTAAATTCTGCTACCTTGCTTTGCACTGATAAGTAATGTGTAAAAGTTGTACACAGGTTCATCTTTTGACCCACGGTAGTATTTTATTTGATTTTACAACCCATAAGCACTTTTCTACCAGCTCTGTAATTTTCTTTTGATGGTCTCCCTCAATTAAACCCAATTCATAGCTAACAATCCTAGCAGAGTAGTGTCATCTGTAAGTTGCCTTACAGAAACGAAGCCTTTTTGACACAAAACAACCCTCGCGGTGACATTATTGTGAGTCATTATTATAAGTCTTGTGTTTATCGTGGAACGAGAAGGAACTGAAACAGCGTTCAGTAATTATGGACTTAAATTACGGAGCTTTATTTTACAAAGCATTGTTTTTTTCCTTGTTCTAGACGCATTATGCTGCATGACTACATGCCCTTTACCAGTACCAGCTGTTGGAAATCAATGCACATATTCATGTTTTCCATCACCTTCAATTATTGCCTAGTCTTTTAACTCCTGCTTGGGGCTGCTACATCATTCATTTGTTCACATCTTTGGAGCTCTGTGTTATAATGGGTCATCACATATTCGGTTTTGACATTTAATGAGCAGGGTACTCATTTATGTGTCTTATTATTTGTCTGTCTTTCTCATGTTTGTTTCAAATCGACTGCTTATTAGTTTGGGTGATGCAAAATTATTAAAAACACCCTCATAAAAGCTTTTACAAACCTAACCACATAATGCGTGACATTTTTGATGGGGAGGATACACGCCTTAATTGCACCCAATTTGACTTTATGTCCTACCCTAAAAGAAAAGCACAGCAGTAGTAGGTCACATTATCAGGCTTCCACTGATGGGCCATACTGAAAGGGTCACAGAAAGCAGGGGCGAATGCAAAAATAGACTTATCAATTTAACATGCATTCAGCGTGATCAGTTATTTTCAAATGTGATGCAATTCATCATGCCCTGTAATATGTATAATAATAACCATCATGGAAATTCAAGCCTGAAGTACCCATTCATGTTTTGTGAGTCTGCTTAAAAGCACTTAAAATGCGAAATACAATGCAGCAGCCAAATGTATATTTAGACCAATATATAACAAAATGTGTCAATGCAAATGAATGGATCCTACATAAATAGCTTGCAAATTTAATATAACTGTACAGTAGGTAAGTTATATACTTTATTTCCATATAACTGAATATCAGCCTGCATGCACTTAACAATATATGGACTTCAAAAGCCACCTTTTGTCCACTGTAAAATCTAATTAGTTGTGCTGACTTAAAAAAAAGCATGCAAACCGATTGCCTTAAAAATACTAAGTAAAGTGAAATAAAAACAGTATGTTGTACTGACAAAGGCTTAGTTAGTATAGTTTATTTAAACAAGAGTTATAGTAACTAAAAAAGAACAATAGGGTGTACTTGATCCTTCACTTTAGGTTTACTCACTGACTTAAGGTACGTTCACACCAGATGTGAATAAAGCGTTAAGCACGAGTGATTTCATGGTAAGTTAATGCATAGACGCGATTAGACATCCTGCGGCACGATCCACACTAAGCGGCATGAATGACGCGACTCGCATGAATGACATGGCACGATTTGAGCGTCTCACGCTGAACTTTGGTGAAAATTTTAGCTGCGTTATATTACAAAAATGAACTAAGTATTACATCATCCAAATTAAAAGCTTCTCAAGCAGTTTATGAAAAACATTTAAAGTGTAATAGATTGTTAACAAACACACAAAAATGGTTCACTACTACTACTACAAAAAAATAACTATACTGTATAATAAATTAATTCAAAGATAGGTCACCTGGTAAATGCAACCTATTTATTACTTTTCTTCCTTTAAAACCAAATGACTCTGATTTTCATGTTGCATCACTGCATTAATAGGAAGAAAATTATAACAATATAGACAAAGTGTCCAACCAAAGGGAACGCTAATCACTATAATGGTAAGTAATAAAAAAAGGGGAAAAAATAAAACATTTAGGAAAATCTTATGTGGCGTATGTGATGTTCAGTTGTCTTGAAAATTCAACATTGAAGATGACTTTGTTAAAAGACTGAATTCAGTTAGTCAAATATAAACAGATGTGGGAAATATTTCGGTCCCACTTTATATTAAGTGTCCCCAATACCTGTGTACTTCCATAGTAACTAAATGTGTATCTGGTATGTAATCACAGTGTAAGTACACATTGCTACAGTACATACAGTAGTATCTACAGCTGTAATATTTCTACACACATGTAACAACCCTCAGAATAGTGTGTGTGTGTAAGTACAAATGTGTAACAGGACATTGGTAACAACACTTTTTTTTCACTTCACTAAGTAGTTATGTAACAGGAAATGCATAGCTACATTTAGTAACAGCAGTATGTATAAGAGTAACTGAACAGGGGGTGATCAGGGGGTGTAGTTGGGTAGGTTTAGGGATATGTAAAGTGGGTGGAGTTTGTGCACCTCAGTAATACCAGTGT
>JAUCMU010000143.1:2874630-2893336 GCA_032275025.1 Enteromius treurensis
TCCGGCTGTGCTTCCTCTGGGTCTCCTTCGCCCAGAGGTGTGGCTATATTCACCTCCACAGCACAAACGCTGTGTTTCCCTTCAATTACATCCATAAAATTATTGATATTTTGCGTTTAAACTTTCCGCACGACTCTGAGGTCGCGCTGACGCCGGCAACGGCTCTTCAGCGAAAGCCTGCAGGTGCACTGCAAAACCTTTTTGAATTGTTGAATAAATGTGTTATTTTTGTTTTCTTTGCACACAAAAAGTATTTTTGTAGTTCTATAATAGTGTTCTCGCTGTGTTTCTGGGCCTGGAAACATTTCAGTTACATTGCTGTCTATGGAGTGTCAGAAAGTTCTCAGATTTGATCAAAAATATCGTAATTTGTGTTCCAAAGATGAACAAAGGTCTTACGGGTTTTAAACAACACGAGGGTGAGGAATGACAGAATTTTCATTCTTGGGTGAACTAACCCTCTAAGATCTATTTATATCAGACAGAAAGTTCACTGAGTTCACCTGAAGAATCATGATCCCTCGCAGCTATTGCAGAACCCAGTCAATCATTTAGAATGTGTCTTAATCTGTTAAAGGCTTCTGTTGTATTTGATTTGAAATGTTAACTAAATGATTGACATCAGGATCAGTATTTCAGTTGTACTTGCTAACATCAGCTTTTTGATCAATGACTCATAACATGACTAAACTGATTACAAATTATTGTTGTATTGTTCCATGCAAATCATACCTAAATGTTAGAGTTCTACAATATAAGAACCCCAAGTCATTCTTTTACATTTTAGGAAGAGAGAGCATCAGAATAAGTGCATCTCTGTATGTATCCAAAATATAAATGTGTTTTCCAAACACATGGTTTTGCTATGTGGTAGATAAAGTGAAAGGCATTTTACTCCCCCCGTGTCTAGCATGTATCCCATGGATCATAAAACTGTCTGCGTCAGTCTTCAGCAGCTGAAGTTTAAATTGGAATGAACTAGATACATCTTTTAAATCATATTCTTTTATGGGTAAAACTCTAAAAGGTAACGACCGGTTACTGTTGCCTCATGTAACACCAAGCCATTTTTACCATCATGCAAGTCTTTACCATCTTGTAAATCCAGTGTCCCCTGTGTAGTCCTACTGTGATGATTACAATTTCTTTCACATTCATACATGTCCAGACACACACTTGCTGCTTGTTGATTTAGTTACTGTATTCAAAAACTATCAAATATATATAATATTTATATTACAATTATGATCTTTAACTTTTTAAAAACTATTTGAAGGTATTAAATTATTTTGTGTAGGCCTTATCACATTGCGAGTGAAAGTCTTGCAGTTCAGTGCAAACTTACTGAACATTTATGTTGTTCAATGAGTTATATACTGATTTTAATTATCTGCAAAAGTTTAGAGTAAGATTATCTGAATCCAAAAGAATTCCATATTAATAAAACCTACTGGAATGAATTGGTGTTACTTACAAATTTTGGACAGCTATTTTATTTTAAAAACAACGTAAAGTTGACCCAAAGTGCTTTACAACACTATACAAACAAAAGCCAAATTAAAACAAAATAACCATTAAAAAAATGCTTAAATATTTACAGAATATACACAAGCTGTAAAAATGGGACCATAAGACATTGGAGCAATTATGTTGAAAATACGAAGATGCTCATTAATATTTAGGTTACCGGTAAGAGTGTTAATATCCTGAGTAGCCCTTAATAATTCATACTTAGAAGAAAACTCTTTTCTTAAACAGTCTGTAAATATATGACTGCAGCGTGGGAATGATGATTGACTTGAGGTATTTCTATCAAAAGACAAGGAGATGGGCAGATGATCGGATATGCCACCATCCTCAATTTTTATATCCAGCACTGAAATGCATCAAGATAAAATGAAGTAATTTAAATTGACAGAGTGCGTCTGCCTCCCAAACAGTGTTAGGGAGAAAGGGTTCCAGAGTTTAGGTGCTAAATAGGAAAAGGGGTCTGCTGCCTGTGGTCAATTTTTGATATTCTACGTATTATCAAATGGCTAGAGTTTTGAGAATGAGGCGGATGTGGAGGACTATAATGTGTAAAGCTTGCTCAAGTACTGAGGAGTTAAGTCATTCAGGGCTGCATAAGTAATTAACAAGCTGGTAAAATCTACATGATGTTTAATAGAGAGTCAGTGCAGTGTTGACAGTACTGGGCTAATATGCTCATATTTCCTGGTTCTAGGGAGGACTTCTGCATTTTGGATCAGCCGTAGTCTCTTTATCAAGCGTGCAGAACAACCAACCAATAAAGCAGTACAATAATTTAACCTCAAGGTCATAAACACACAAATTAACATTTCTACATTTGATGTTTAGAGCATAAGTCACAATATTTATGTTTTTCTAGCATTTCACAAATGCTAGAAACATGGATTTAAAAGGAAAGATTGCTATCAAACAGCACACCTAGGTTCCAAACTCGTGAAGAATTAACAGAGCAGACATCAAGTGTTAGACAGTCTTCTAGGTCATTACATGTGAGGTTTAGGTTTGTAAAAGGAGCTGTATGTAAGAAATGGCCAAAACTGGTACTGCAATCACTTTCAAAATACTGCTGAGTGGTGTCTCCCCCTCCCCGTTGACTAGAGGTTGCCAGATAAGCTGCAGGATCCAGTAATGTTTAGGCTGCTACCAGGAGATTCCAATGGCAAGAGACGAGTTCTACACAGTAAATTTATTTTCTGTTAATTATGTTTATGCTTCATAATAGTTGTTTTGCGAAGTAATTATGTACAGCAAAAATTTTAGGTTTCGTGCTCGAAATGTTAGACATTTTTAGTTGCTGCTGCAGTCTCATGCAGCGTCACTTTAAGAAGATCAGGCAACCTGGATGCCGAAACACTACTAAGTTTGTGATTGGGAGATAGATGGGTGGATAGAGGGTGGCGCTTCAGACCAAAACAAAAAATGACAACATAAACATCAGTTGAGGGCTGCAACTGCGCATTTTAAATGAGATTATCCAGGCTGTACGACTGCTGTCAGTGATATGAGTACTTTTAATTAACATGTTTTCTTAATGCCTGTTGAACATAACAAAGACATTTTATGATTATTACAATAAATTTCTTACATACGGCTCCTTTAATTAATCTCTATTTTTTCAGAATTTACAATAACAAATTACTTCTCATCCAGTTTTCATATGGACTATGCATTTCATTAGTTTCTCAAATGATCAAAGAAGTCAGTGAAAGGTGTATTTTTCACTGGTTATTTTGTCAAACGCGTTAGTAGAAGGGCAGTGTACCTACAGCTGATATTCCTTTAAATTGTGAGTGATAAAGATTAACAATATTTCAAGCATTTATGGATTTTAATTTCTACTATATATATCCTAAATTTTGAGAGTCACTATCTATTTCACAGTAGATATGATGACCCAGACACTTATGAAAGACAATACTCATTTGGCTCAAGAGAACTGCCAAGGAGAAAATGTCAACACATACTGTGCTTCTTTCTTACTAGCAACAACCATTCCTTAGCTAGTTGACTGACTACTTGTTTAAAATGATGACACTAAAATAAGTATTTTGTCTTTGCTCATAAATAGTTTTTGTTCACAAATTGTTAAAAAACCTTCAATTTTAGATTAAATGATGGGACAAATTCCCCACAATGTTTATGACATACATGTAAAGGGCAAACAGCTAATGAAAAATGATTAAGCTAATGTAAAAGCAGAAGTAGATATGATCACCGGTTATGAATCTTGAAAAGCATATGGAGAAGACTTTAATTTCAGCTTGGCAAACTATACAGTCAGGCAGGTGGAATATTTCTGAGTATTTAGACGACACAAGCTTGCCAACAAGATCAGGGAAAGGTAGCTGGTAGTTGGTGTAAACATTTATGAGAAGAAAAATAATTTTATAAAATCAGAAAAGCCCTAAGTTAAAAAGATAAAAAAAAATCTTCCTTCAGTAGGCTTATGCAGTAGCTATGGCTGGAAATGACCTTAGTGGAACACTCATAGCTAATAGTTATAGAGGAAGGCAAGAAGTGTGGTCACCCTCTGACTCTTTTAAATGAAAAATAACACATTCAAGTTGGCCTCATTCTAGTCTCGCGTAGCCAGACTGACGGCTAAAGGTATGGACTTCATAGCAGCTTTCTATGGCCAAGGCCTGCCCATAAAGCCGTTTGACCAACATGTCAAACAACCAATCCCAGTTCGTTTCGTTCAGCGTCACGTTTCGGGGCGTGAAAACGGCCCCACAACAACAGAACGACATGCAACAAGTCAGTCAGCATAGAAAATCCAGATGGTTGGTGACGTTAAGTAATACGCAATTACGTTGGAAAGGTCAAGCTTAACGTAGGCGGAAGTACCGTGTCAGTGTTTACAAGTTGAACGTGCAAAGAGAGTAAAATGCCGTTTACAAAAAAAAAAGGAAGTTAAAAGGTAAAAAAACGATAAACTGACACAAAGACATATGAATATGTGTATATGGTACTCCTTCCGCACATTTGTAAACACTGACACGGTACGTCAAGCTTGACCTTTTCAACGTAATTGCGTATTACGTAACGTCACCAACGCACATCACAGAACAGCGCAAGGCGAGCGTTTGTGCTTATAAAACTTAAACTTTTTTATTTATTTTGGAAATGACCGATCGTTTCGCTAGATAAGACCCTTATTCATCGTCTGGTGTCGTTTAAAGCCCTTTGAAGCTGCACTGAAACTGCAATTTGGAACTTGAACCGTTTGGGTCCCAATAGAATGAATTACATGGGGGAAAATCCTGGAATGTATTCGTCAAAAACATTAATTTCTTTTCGACTGAAGAGAGAAAGACATGGACATCTTTGATGACATGGGGGTGAGTCAATTATCAGCAAAAGTTTTTGTAAAAGTGAACTTCTCCTTTAAGTGTGATAATCTAAGCATTTAAATGTCAAGACACATTAATGAGTTAAAGTGCAATATTTGTATGCATTTTTAATACAAGTAGTCTGCTATCAGTATACTATCAGTAACTGCACCAAATTGTATATTGTTGCCTAGTTTGGGCCTCTCAATGAAATTAGTTTTTTTTCCTCTTCGAGGATGAGTTTCATATATCATAGCAGCCATAAAATCTGATTTATGATAAACAAACAAACAAACAAAAAACATATCTTAGATTTTATCCTCAGTAAAAATTAAAATAGAGCACAAATGGAGACACTTGCTGTAATCTTCTGTCTAGATTTCAATTGATTTTTTTTTTTCCCATCCGTGATTACGTTCCAAGACTGATGCAAGTATAAAGTGCTTGTATAAAACACTGTGGCAGAAAGCACAACTGATTTTAGCCACTATAACTATCAAAAACAACAACACTGAATACAAAATCTCTCTAGTCTAGAGCATCTCAAGAATGTTTCAAACTGTGCTCAGATTTTGTCCCTTAGAAAAATCTGCAATCAAAAGTCAGGGATCTCAATATAAATTCAAATGTTTCTCACAAGAACAAATTATCTGCTGCTATCCACATGCAACTGCACACTGACATATCAATTGACTAATACATAACAAAATATTCCATAAGACTTCTGAGCAATGAAAGTAATAACCTTTCGTTTTTGTGCCTCACTACTGTTAGATTCACTCCAGCCGTCTGCCACATTATATGAAATGTGTTCCAACCTGGCAAAATGTTGATGCTGACATTTTTATTTGTCATCATAACAATTTATGTGGCCCATCAGTTAATTTGCATCACCACATGACTCATGATTTTATTGTACAGGCGGAGAGGTGGAGTGGCCATCAAGATTTATATGCTTGCAAATTTATGTGTCACATTCTTTGGCTCGCGTCTCTAAGAGCTGCTGTCCTTTATTCACCATCCACAGCAATTCAGGCCTGATAAATCAAGTGCAAGTTTGCATACAAACACACGCAAAAGTTAACACGCATGAGTGCAGATGTGTGCTGAAAGGGTAGTTAGGTGGTAGAGAGGCGGATTTATAATGATCCAGAGGCAGCATTATGGTAATAAGTGTTATTTCGTACAGAAATGAGCGTCTCTGATGGACAGGCTCATTAAGAGTCTCTGAGGAAGACTAATCAATGATAAGGTGAGCGCTATCCATTCTCCGTCTGGAAAACTGTATTGCAGGACTGATGAGGTGCAAATTAAAAAGCCATTAGAGCAGCATCTCCCACCGCGGTGAAAGAGTTCTGCAGGTTAGCGGTTATCTAAGGTCTGAGTGATTTATAACAATCGAAAAATCTCAAACTCAAGATCAAAAGAAAACAAAACTGGAGTCAAAGTTTAGCAATAAACATGCATAGATGTATGTGCTTTAGTGGTGCTAGTGCAAGTAAAGCTTGAATCTGGCTCACAAAGTTTCGTTCCCCTATTATCATCCTCATTACGTCCTATCTTCATAAAAGTACAAAAAAAAAAAAAAAGTAGGCTACATGTAGATAGAACAATAGCTAGAACTAGCTAGCTAGCATGGTAGCTAAAAATAGCTAAATAAATAGAATGGTAGATAGCTGAGAAATTTATTAGAAAAAGTTAAATGATTATTGACGGCTATGATCATTTGACAGGTAGCCAAAAGAATGAGTAGATTTCTAAAACGACAGCTACCAAGAAAATGATAGTTAGCTATAGATCATCAGATAGATAGCCAGAATGACAGCTAAAACTATAGCTAGCAAGATTGATAGCTAGAACAGCTAACTAGAATGAGTTCTACGACGACGGCTAAAACTGTAGAGAAAAGTAGCTAACCAGATCAAAGTTAACTAGATTAAAAGCTAGGGAAATTGTTAGGCAGATAGCTAGAACGATGGCTAGATTGCTAGCTAAAACAAGTTAAATACAAGAGGAAGAATGCTGGAATGATACCCAGTTGAAAAAAAAAACATCATAAGTTGGTTAGGAGCTGGGATGGAGGTTTAAGCTGGTTTTTGCTGGTCCTCTGCTGATTGATGCTGGTCACGTGCTGGCAAAAAACAGCTTAAACAAGCAAAAGACCAGCATAAACCACCTTAAACCAGAATCCCAGCTTCAAAACATACCTAAACAGCTTATGCTGTATAAGCAGCTAGACAGAACAATAAATAGAATGTTTTTCAGACAGACAGACAGACAGACAGACAGACAGATAGATAGATAGATAGATAGAAAACTATATCTTGCAGTGAGTTTAATACACACCCACACAGTATTTCAATACTTTTGTTGTTGTAGCACTTTGAGCTTGCAGTGTGAATAAAATGCAATGAGAATGACAGACTGGACACAGTAGAGTTTTACAAATACATCTTTCTTTTGCCTTCAAAAACATATGCAACAAACACGCAGTACTGTACACACTGTAACAGTAATGAGCCTTTTGATCTGGTTCTTTCTAATTTTATCAGTCAACAGATTGTAATACTAACTGAATAAAGGGTTATGCTGTAAAAAACAATGATTTTGATTCCAGTCTTTTTATTACATTACATATACTATAATAACCATTCAGTCGGCACTTTAATCTGGGTTGATAAGCACCAATATACTTGACGTGTTGGCTATAAAAATAAAACCTCCAACTTCCTACACAAAGTGTAGCAGAATATCGCAACCGTTTATACAGTTTGCATCTAATGTAAATAGCAACATGTAGCATCCTTCTTTAGACAAAGTGCAAATAGACATGCCACTCACATGGTGGAAATTGAAGCAATGGAAGGTGGAGGGAAAACCGCTTTTTCAATAACTCAAGGTCAGTTATTTGCTCTAAGTGTGAATAGATAACGGCTTTTCTAATTTGCCTGATCATTCGAAACAAATGATGTCAAATTCTGCTCATTATGCATGTATGTTTCCTGCCCATGGCCTCTTTAAGTGTTATAATATTAACTAAACAGGCAATTCAAAGTTATGCCCTAGCTATATCGCCTTACAAGAAGTACGCCTTCCTCTCTACGCTCAGCTTCGACAAACTGAATCCTACTCCGTCCACTTTGCAAGACATGAAATATGATTTATTCATAAGCTCAATAATTACGACTCTCTGTGGAGCCCTGCGATTGAGAGATTAGACCCCTAGTGTTTTTGTGTCTTCACAGAGAATGAAGACCATATATTCAACTAACACTGCAAAATAAAAGCAGCATGTAAACTCCTCTGTTTGGCACATAATTACACAAAAAAATATTGTAGGCTGGATGAAAGGACATTTTAAGCAGGGAACAAACTGTATTTGTGTTTCTGAGACGCAGAGAATGTAGATGATTTGCATGCATGCGGTAACTCGACTTTAATGCAAAACTGGGATGTATGAGTAGCTACTTTTCCAGAAGGAATCATTTCATTTGTCTTATGCATGAAGAGCTGTTTACAGCACAGGTTACTCTCTACATGAAGATGAGCGAGTGCGAAACATGTTTATGCACATTAAGTGAACCGTTCATCTCGCGAACCCGCCGTCTAGAAGTTAATTGGAAAATGACATGCTTTATAAAAATGTTTCTGGCTGCAGGAAGTAAGATACCGAATATGTAGTTGTGACAGTTAATTGATTCTTCAACCAGAGTCAAAGACAGCTCAGCTCGATTAAAAGCAGAGCATTGTTTGCACAAGAAACATCATCTTGGGAACGCTATCAAATTAAACACATTTGAAAGCTAATTTGTTTGGATGCATTGAGACTGGGTGTAAACAACATGCTTAGTGCATTCCAATTGTGCTGGAAAAGTGCCCGATACAATGCTATATTTGTCGTGCAAATCTAATGCATTCTCGCTTGCTTTCACAGAATGCATACACATATCCCAGACCGCTGCCAGGGGCCTGGATGGGAGACATATCCACAATTCACTGAGGGGCCCGTGAGAAAATGCACCGCTGCCCATTATGATTTGCAGCGGCTCATATAAAGCCTTTCCTGGATTTTGCTTCAGCGCTGAGAATTTCCAAACACAAAAGGAGGAAGAATTAGGCTGAATGGGCGGCACACATCCTCAACCCCCTCATTTTGGACTCTTTTTAAAAGTGGAGCAAGCGGATACGGCATCAATTTGACACCCCGTCCTCGAGTCGAACCGGTTTGGTTTTTACTTCGACCAACAATAAACCTCCCCCGCAATGGGGCTCGGCAAATCCATCCGTAATGAACCAGCGAAATGTTTCTTGACGCTGTCATTGTTGCTGTATGATAGCTACTACCTGCTCTCCCCAAGGAATCGACGCCCACCGTCCAACTTCCCGTCCTGTTCATCCCTTTGTGTTGTGTAGTGATGTGACAGACTATTCATGCCGAACCATCGGAAATGTCTCTCGTGATCAGTGGACGGTAATTGCTCAATTGAGCACAACCCACGAGGATGTTTCTGAGGACTACATAACAACAGAAGATATTTTTGACTGCTGTGAAATCATTGTGAAGAAAAGCCTGTTTGCTAGAACTGTAACCTCACCACGAGTTCCCACTGTGATTTGATTTCAACCCTGGCTGAACTCGGACACACCACGGGAGAGTTGAATTGTGGGTATCGTATGTGTGTCGTGAATGTGCTTTTTTGTTCTCCACTTAAAGCTGGAATTTCCCCTTTCCTTGGATTTTTAGGAGTCCTTTCTCTTTGTTGAGACAGAAAAGTTAGCTGACTATTTTTGTATGAGCAACATATCATCCGAATGTGACAAATCAAAGAGATCGATGTTTTTGAAACACTTGCATCTGGATGCCTTTTTTGTCACTTGACATGTGATCATTACTCTGGACATTTTCTCTCATCACCATCGTGCTGCAAATTTGGCATGGCATAAAACAGCAGTTCTCAACCGTCGGGTTGCAGGTCTGTTCTGAGTTCTGATCAGGGTCGTAGACGAATAATGAAACGCAGCTAACCATATAATCATTCATAGTTTAGACAGCAAAATAAATGCTTTTGTTTTTGGCGCCAACGATGTGTGCAATCCAACTCTACAGTATTTTGGCACAAATGCATCCACTAGACAGAATGAGAAGCCAAAAATGAAGAGGCTGCATGACATAATCCTCACACAACTGTGAACAAACAACTAAACGTGAGGAAAATACTACGTTAAATAAGGGTTCACAGGGTTTGTGTCACCACAATGTGTTTTATATGGTGATTTTTTGTCTGTTTAGGGCATCACACTTTAGAAACCAAAATAGCTAGCTTTCGTCGCGTTAACTATTTAGCATAATGTTGGGCCTAAGCATTTCTTGGAAATATTATTACTACATTAATACATTTCTTACTTACTTTTTGTACTGTAAAAAAAAAAAAAAATGGGTATCATTTTGGGTCACCACTTAATTTCTAATGCAAAATCTGGGTTCTGTTGAGAATCACTGACATAAAAGCTTTCTAAGATCTTCACACTTTAACAACCATAATACCTTCATCCCATTAGAGTTTTCTAACCCATCATTAGGAGGAGATTTACAGAACACTACCATTCAAAGTTTGGGGGTCAGGTTTATATGTTTGTCTGTTTGAATATTGGAATGATGAAAACTGGAGTGTTGATGTTAAACCTTCAAGTTAAGTTGTATTTTAAAATACTGGAAAACAGCTCTTTTAACAATATTGCTGTTCTACTGTACTTTTGATCAAATACTGTATATGCATCTTTCGTGAGATTCTTACAGACCCCAAACTTTAGACCTGTAGTGTGCATCCTGTACAGCTAAAACAAACCACAGGTAACAAGTGCAACAGGAGAACAAACCAATGTAATAATGTAGCTAAACGCAACCAGCACATCAATGAATGAATGCAAACAGACAGAAAGTCCGCACCCACTGCCATCTGTCCAAAAGCATCCAAAAAACCCTCTTGATTGTTATAATTACATCAATTGTAATTGATTAACATACATGCAGCTGTGTTTTTAGCCAGTAACAATCTGAATGAGAAATACAAACGCCAAAGCAGAACACATGGTTATTGCTATCAGTCAAAGTCAAATCAGTCAAAACTCGTTTCACTGCTAAAACCTCCTTTTGAAACCTTTATTTTCAAGAGTGTAGGAACTTGACATACCATGAAAGGAATGTGGAAAAGTTTCATGCTCCATGAAAGGTTCTTTGAGGAACCTAAATGCTTCTTTAAAGGGCATTGCCAAAAAAAAACTCCTTTTGGAGACTTAATTGTTGAGTTTACTATGATGCTTGCATGAGCAAAACTGTTGCTAAAGTGTACTAAATGGTACACTTTATTTTGATAGTTCACTTTAGAGATTCTACTAATTATAAGTAAATGTGTTACTACGTTGTAACTACATGTCAACTAATTCTTATTCATTTGCAACTGCATGTCTACTAACTCTCAGACTGTTAGGGTAGGTTTAGGGTTAGCGGAATAAGTTGACATACTCTAGCAAAGTTTCTGATATTCAGTATGTAGTGGATCCGTTAAAATAAAGTGTTAGAAGATATTGGGCAGACAGTCTGCTAGTACTCTAATGGCATGTAGTTGCAAAGTTATTTGCAGTTGCAGTAGAATGTCTAAAGTGGACCATCGAAATAAAGTGTTTCCCTGGTGTTCTGGGTCATTACCCCATGTCATTAAGGCCTAAATGCAAGTCTCTATGATATTTTGATCTCTAGATTAAAGGCTTAGGTCCTCTCCTCAATATCTGAGGGAAATTTTTCCCTGTTTGATCACCTGCCAGGCGGAAATCACAAGTCAGATCACTTCGAAAACTAATAGCATGTCTCTTCTCAACAAGCCGCGTGATTTGTGGTATCTCATGCCCGACGTACAAACGCTGAGGATGAGCCACAAATGGATGAGTCACACAGTAAAACGGCTCTTAATTCTGAGCAATAGCGAGCGTTAGGCTTGCCTATGCAAACTCCGCTGAGGAAAGATGTAAAACAAACCACTGAATTGTGTGCCATCATGTGTCCTTTAGTGAGAAATGGCCACCTTTAAAGTCTCATGTTATCAGATGCTCTAAGGGAGAGCCGCGTCTGCCAAGAACACACAATCTATCAATGTCACTGCAGGGACGGTCTGACTGTGGGGGGTTCTGTGCAATTTACTTAGTAACACTGCATATCCTCTAGAAGAACAAGCCAAATTATTCACAGATTTCAGATTAGGAGAACAGCTCTCCCCTGATTTATTGATTTTTTTTTTTTTTTTTTAGAAATCCTTTAGTCAGAAGTATAATAAAAAGAACAAAAAAAAAGCCGATTCGGTTACTTAATCATGTCTCTCGGTTTGAAGCATGATGAAGTGTCTTCTTACCTCCCGAGAAATGACTGGTATAATTAAAAAGATTTTCCCCATAGTCCTCTGAGGCCTTTCACATGTTGATATGCTCAATAGGCATGCGTATTTCTGTTACCCGTCCACTTTTCAGCATGCACAACGACCTTGGGTTTCTAAAGCAAAGCTAGGCTGATGGCGAAAACGAAAATGATGCAATTTGCTTCTCTAAGAGGCCTCTATTAGCTGAATATGTTCAAGGCTCTGTAGCGTTATGATAGAACTGAAGTAGACAGACGGCGAAGGTGTAAATACTGATTTGCATTTTGAGCTCATGTGTGAAAAGGGTCAAGGACAAATTGCCTAGTTTTGCTCTTTCAAGCAGCCCTCACATTTTATCAATTTGAGGACATGGCTTTTGTTTTAAAAAAGTAGGATCAAAGCATAGTTGTTCTTTATGTTCTCATTAAAACATGCTGTGAAGTTACATTCTGTCTTTATCTCCATAAAACTAGAAAACCAACAGAACCAGAAAACTCCATTTGTTGACTTCAATTTATTCATTTTTCTGTTTCCATGTTTTCCTTTGATTTTTCCATTAGTGGCTCAAATCAAAAAAATAAATAAAAAATGAAGCAACAGAAAGGAAAAAAAAAATCATAAAGGAATAGTTCACCCAAGAATGAAAAATTGCTGAAATATTACTCAGTTTAGGGTTTTTTTTTTTGTTTGGTTTTTTTTTTTTTTTTCTTTTTTTTTTTATGAGAACAGATTTGGATTGATTTAGCATTATGTCACACCAGTGGATCCTCTGCAGTGAATGGGAGCGGTCAGAAGGAGAGTCCAAACACAGGACTCCAGTCCATCACATGATTTCATGAGAAGTGAAATATGTGCATTTTAAACAAATACATAGATCAAGATGCTGTTTTTATCTTTAAATTGTTGATTCCCGCTAAATATGAAGAGAAAAATATAAAGAGTCCAAAACAGTTCTAGGCTACGTAGCTTTTTTGCTTTACAAGGCATTTAATGACTGACTTAGCTGATTGTGAATTATTGTGATGTTTTTATCAGCTGCTTGGGCTTTCATTTTGATGGCACACATTCACTGCAGAGCATCCATTGGTGAGCAAAGCTAAATTTATTAAAATCAGTTACCGTGAAGAAACAAGTTTATCTAAATTTTGGACGTTTGCCTGAGGCCATTTTTGGCAAATTTTCATTTTTGAATGAGCTATTCCTTTAAAACCTGGGGGGAAAAAACTCTTCAGCATGCCCAGTCCTAATTTCTTGTTAGCAAAAGGAAACACAATGTGCTCGTCAAGTAGTGCCATCTAGCCTTATTTCCAGGTCATTGATGCAAGTAAATGATATTGACCTTAAATTTATGCTAATTTTCCAGGTCAGCTTTTCAATTAAACTTTCCACTAAATTTGTCACTACAATATGCAAAGAAAAACATTTTTCAACCTGAATTAAAAAATGCTAAACAGAAGCATTTCTTAGTAGAGACAGATTTTGGACCCCAGTGACAAGTACTGTGTCAGTGTTGATCTATATGTATATTAACACAGGAGACAGACGCGGTGGTTAGAGGTTAACTGCTCTGACTCAATCTCAATCTGTGCTTGTGAATGTTTGTATGAAGGATAAACTGCTCCTCCTTCAACTTTAATACCAGACACATCAAGCATTAGTGCAAAGACTCACACCTGCGTTCACATTCATCATCCATGTCATGAGACTTCGATGAATGTTTCCAAGGTTTAAGACTAGTTAAGCTCTACTGGCAACCTCTGTGACATGATCCCAATCAAAGGGGGACACTGACTTGTATAAATGGAACAACACTGGGCGATTTAACCAGATCAAAACCTAAGGATATTGAATTGGCTCACACCAATAGGAACTGCTGCTTCAAAGAGTTCAATAAAAGTGGTCCATTTGATGTGTGCACTATATTCCTAGCCTTCTGAAGCTTTTGAATTTAATACATTATATCCGTGGCCTCATAGAGGACTTTGAAAGTTGTAAGTTCTAATTCACCCGTGGGAAAATGAATAACAAAAACTCTTTGTAATATTCCAAGGAAGAGAAAGAAAACATTGATTTATAACAAATTGCTTTTTCTTCATTTGTAAGTCGCTTTGAATACAAGACTTTTAATAACCTTGCCCGCTGGTAAATACATAATTAATGTATAAAGAGCTGCGGTAATGACCCTAGTTAACACAAATTATAACAAGCTCAATTTGAGACCAGTTTGATCTTGTATACGTTGATGCACTTACAATAGAAGTCACTCTGAAGGTTGCGAGGAGTTTTATATTGGATATTACATTGTAAGAAATGACCAGTAAGTGATACAAATCATGCTGTTTCACATAAACACAAATTCTTGGTCACTTTACTGTCAAAACATTTATCCTTGTAAGAAAAGGTAAATGCACCTTATGCTTGTTTTTATATCTTGCAGGATTCATTTTCACGCTGTCACTGATGTTGTCTGTAGATAGCTTTATTTAGACTGAACCTGAAACATTTCTTCATTAAGACTCTATTATGATACATCAAGCACACTGTGACACACTATGCTTCTGTATGTTCATCAGTCTCTGTGATCACAGTCCACCTGGCTGTGCCTTGCAGCGTGCATTTCATACAAATATCAGCTAAAATGAAAAAATTAAAAATTAAAAAAAAGACAACGCTTGCCATTCTCACATGTACAGACTCGTGAAATCCTGGACCAGAGATTAAAGATATGTTGATATTTGTATTTTTATCTGTATCCTCAGTATGTGTGTGACTTCATTTCTTTAGAAAAATAAAATAAATACTTTCATAAAATCATCATGAAGGATATGGTTTGTCATAGGGATAAGCTGGTGGGAAATATTGTAGGTTCAAATCCTGCAAGACAACACAATTTCACCATTGTATTAATATAAAAACACAATATATTGAAAGATGGATGGATTATTAAAATAAATTAATTATTAAAATGCTAATAAAATGATTATTAAACTATTATTCATTATTGAAATGCTAGTAATAAGTGAAATAATACATCAGTTTTTTGTTTTTTTCAAGGATGTGAAAAGATTGTATATCCATTTCATTTTTGTCAAATTTTTGTCAAAATAATAAAATCATGCAGCCTAAGTGCATGTGACTTTAAATTACTTATAGACAAAATCTGCCCATTTAGAAAAAAAAAAAAAAAGTCTGCTAAACGACTACAATGAAAAGTAGAGAAAAAAAAGTAAAAAAATCAGGGCACTGTATTAATGAAAGCATATTATAAAAGTTTAATCAGAATGACTGGCATCCAATCAGTCCTATTCTGTATTTCATAATAGCATGGGACAGAAGCAATTGTTTCTCTCCTCTTCCTCTGCAGGGGTGAGATCCCTGTCTGCCGTGCTCCCCGTCGGTTTCTCTTCTGACGGTGAGGCTGGAGTTACGGGTGCAATGGTGTGTGAATTATGGATTGCCAAGCTGTCGTTGTCACTGGCTCGCGTCCTTAAGAGAGGACACTAATGCGCTTTTAATTACGAGTGTCATTATAGAGACACATGAGTGACACAGCTGCAGTCATACCAACATCTTCCTCTTAATCTGCAGGGCTTGCTGTTTGGTTTCTTAGAGGTATTAGCTGTAATGAAGTCGTGCATCGCGCTGATTTCTGCTGAGTGCGAACGTTCTAATGCAAAGCAAGCAGTCGTTTAGCAGGCGCTACGTGACTCACAACGTGCACTTAAAAGATACTTTAAGGACACAATGATGTCTTGATAGAGGATGTGTTAGATCTATTTACATCCTCAATGATCACAGGTCATTAGGTGGTTACCTGTGCCGATTTTGTAACTACCAGTGAAAAGGCTGGAATAATTATGATTTATTTTTATTATTTTTATTTATTTTATTGAAAGAAGACTCTTTTGCTCACAAAGACTGCAATCATTTGATCAAAAATATCACTGTACAAAGATATTCTGTAATTATGCAGCTGGATGCCAGTAACTTACTCTAAATATATATCAAATTATGAATTTTTATCAAATTTATTGGCAAGTTGGCAACCATTTGTTCACAGATAAATGAACAGTAAACATTTTCTTTTTCTGTTTTTTTTTTTTTCTGTTTATTGGTTTCCAGAAATGCTTTGCATGGCACTGTTTTTTTTTAATTTTTTTATTTAAAGACTTTTATCTTTGAACAAACTATTGCCAGTAAATAACATAAATTTACATCTACAGGAAGTTACTAGCACCCTGCTGCCAGTAATACTGTGCAGTGTACAGTAAAAACAGGAATATTATTTTTTTTTGGTATATTAAAAAATGTCATTTATTCCTGTGATGCAAGGATGAATTTTCAGCATCGTTACTCTAGTCTTGAGTGTTTTGATCCTCCAGAAATCATTATAGTGGTCTGTTATGATCACTGGCCAGTTACTAATAATGGTTCTTTTTATTATCAATGTTGAAGAGTTTTTGTATTGCTTAAAAGATTTATGGAAACTGGTGTTGTGGAAACTTGGGATTCTTTGATGTATATAAAAGTACAGCATATATTTAATATGTATTTAATTATTTAAATATAGTTTGTTGATCAATTTAAGCACAATTTTACATTTTAGAAAAATTTTTGAATGATTATTTGACCCTGAAGACCCTGAAGACTGAAGTAATGATGAAGAAAAGTCAGCTTTGAATCACAGACATAATTTTTTTTTAAATATATATATTTTTCTTACTGTATTTTATCAAATAAATACATCCTTGTGGAATATAAACAATCGTAAATATTTAATATTTTATCCACAGTATGCATTAAGCAACCCAATCTCATGAAAGCAAAAACTAACCTTATATGCTATGAAATAGGATATGGTTGTGTGGTAGATGCATATGCTGACTAAATGCATTTTTAAATTCAGAGATAGCATGTAAAAAGTAGATTTACTATTACCGCAGCTGATCTTAAATTTACTACAGTACTAAAGAATCATTATTAGTATATTAAGTACAAAATTAGTGCACAACGAACACATCATGGAAGTGAACTTTTTTTTTTTTTTCACATAGGATATAGTACAAAATATTAAAGTCGCACAATATTACTTTTGCTGCAACAACAGGTAAAAAAAAAAAAATTATCAGAAATTTAACAGAGAGGAATCACCTTTTCTTTACTTTGCTACAGCAAGAATATGAGTATTCAGCTCACACAAATGATTTGCCTGTTCATGATTTTGCTGTGCAGACAAATTGTTTTTACAGTGCACATCTGAAGTGAAGGGTGGAATTAAAGCGTCGTGTATTAGTTAAATACCTCCCACGCTTCATCTGAGATGATGGGCCCTGCTCTGCTGATTCATTTAATTTTGTTGCAGAAAGATTTCATTTGTACAAGCACCTCACATGAAGTGTCACTCATTTAATCGTGCTTTTGCTTTCAGATATCGTCATAAGAGACCTGATGCAGCGTGAATATGATGTGAAACTCTTGGGGATTTAACTACAATGAAACAAGTGTCATGATGAAAGGGGGGAAAAAAACATGTTGTCGAGATGATTAATGTAAACGCAGTAAAATGTGGCTCTTATTGTCATTCCATAGGGGACAACGAGAACAAAAGTGGTCTTTGTTTGCAAGTGAAATTCACCTAAAGAACTGATTTTACTAGTGGTTATGTAAATGTGTTTCCGTTTGCATGAGAAGAGCTGCAATTTGCAGTTCAGAAAGCAAAGACATTTGGCTCTCAGGGTTTCTTATTGTATTTCATAAATAATATTCTAGTCACTACATGCTACAACATATGCATACTGCATACTACATAATGTACACTGAATACTGACAACTACTATATTTAAAAAGGAACATTGTCCAATGGCCTCATTATGATGCACATGTAGATCTTTTGATAAATATGTTCTCTTATCCAGTTTTGTTTGCAAATCTCTTGTTTACCAGTAAAAATAACTTCTTAAATCAAGATATGTTTATTTAAAGAGCTGAATGACATAAGATATCAATTACTTTCTTATTTTCTAGTTGATATTTTTCTTGTTTTATGGTGTAAATGTTTCTTACTAAATTGGCACATATTCGTTTCTTGTGAAGGATGAGCTTATTGAATATTGATTTTTTGACTGAATAATTTGACAGTTTGTCGTTGTTGTTGTTTTAATTATTTGCTTTATCAGAATGGTACTTGGTAAGGTTTTTACACATACAAAGAAAGAACTCATGGACGCTATTTGAAAAGTTCAAAAGGTCCAGCATTGGAAATAAATAAGAAATAATATATAAACTACCTTAAATTTTGGAAACAGCTTCTTTGGATTTATGTTCTAGTAGCCAAAATATGTTTTGGAAATTAATTGTTTTCTTATGAAATGTAAGAATTCTTATGAAATGAAATGTCCGATATATATATATATAAATTAAAAAATGTTAATATATATA
>JAUCMU010000143.1:2909419-2931701 GCA_032275025.1 Enteromius treurensis
GAAAGAGGCGGGAGATGGGAAAAATCGGTGATGCTCATGAATTTTGATATGTGAAGAAATTAGAACAGCGTTTTTTTGCCTTTTTCTAATAGATTCAAGCAATACTAAAGAATACAACGTGGTCTACATGAGATGCTTTCACACACTCAGTCTTTAGCAGGAATCTAAGAGCATTGTTGTGTTTAGATGTCACGTAGCTCCGACAATTATTCGACTTCAGAAGTGACCTTTCCAGAACAATTTAATTGTAAGAAAGCCACAAGATTGACCCTACAAAGTCTATATTTAATATTTAAAACACAATTTGGCCCAAAAAAGCGAGTTGTACAGCTTGTATAATGTTTTAGCCTATGCCTATGACTTTTAGTGTGAAATTTTTACTGTGAAAACTGTACTTATTTTAATAAAATAAACATGAGAATAACTGTATTTTTAGTAATATTTCAATATGAATAGTTACTGGGCTAAAGCAGGTTTATTGATTATGTATAAATAATTGTTTAGAAACATCTACAGAGATCTGTTTGTTAGACATATTATTGGGATGTAATGACAACTGTAAAGGATTTGCATGTGTATTCTTTTTTTCTCTTATTTTTTTCTTTACTGCCTTAATGGTTTGATGTGTTGTCTCTTTTAATAAAAAAAACCTGTTGAACCCGCTTTGAAGTTCCAACCTGATCTCACGGCTATTCGTACATATTTTACGAGTTCTTCTACATTTGTACAAATGACCTAAAGCTAACCCTGCCCCTAAACCTACCTGTCACAGGGTTTTAGACTAATCATACAAAATCGAACGAGTGAGGTCACACGAATTCGTACGAATTAGCATGAATTTGGCACCTCGCACAAATACGTACGAATTGGTCGTGAGACTGTGTTGAAAGTTCTCAAGTGAGTCAAATGATTCCCCATATTTTCTCCAGAGTCCTGATTGATCTGTGAATCAAATGATTTGTATAAATCACACCAAAGTTCTAAACGGAATCAAATGATTCATGAATCAAGTTATTTGTGAACTCATACTCTAACATGTTGATCTGAATAAAATATTGAGCCCACACCAAAGTTCGAATCTGAATCAAATAATTCAATGTGTAATAACACAATATTTGCTCTCAATGTTGCCTAAACTAGGAAAATCATCTGAAAGCATCCAGTCATCTCATACTCTTAAAATTAATGTAATTATCAGTAGTCAACATTTAAAGTGGATCAAAACCTTACATCACAGCTGTCCTAAAACCAAGAAGTGGTTACTAATTTATAATGTTCCTGTAATGTTCCTATATATCTATATATATCTATATATATTGATAGTCAGTGGGAGAACCATTTGAACACAAAACAGGAATTTGATTATTCAACTTATCTGTGCATGTATATTTTAAATGTTTTGGCTACCTTATATCACATGCACAAAGAACTGGACACCCTGCGTTATTATCATTTATCTTTGAAGAAGACTTAATAAATTGATATGCCCACTTATAATCACCTACCGTAAACAGAGGCCAACTAAGCGAATGTCATCCCAAACAGATGTAGACGGTTAGAGCCACTTTTCAGCAAAGCTCAATTCCTCGGAGCCGGTCCAGAGCCAGTAAATCAGCTTTATGAAACCGGCACCTGTGCTGGACAAATATGATAAGTGTACACTGGCTGAACAGCCCAGTGGGGATTAAAACAGTCCACAGGAGGACCAGAGGAGCCAAACACAAGTGGACGTTTTGACAATGAACCCTCTTCAAATGCAGGATAAGACTAATGAATTACTTCTGGACAGTCTTTTAAAAATATGCCTGCTTATGTTCTAGTGCTATTCTAATTCTGTGAATTGCGTCCAAGAGAAAATGGCATTTGCAGCTACAAATTATAATGTCATCACCATTCTAGACGACTTCTACAGTGTGTAATCTAATTAATTTTGAATTGCACTTACGTATAAGAAGTGTCATGCAAAATGTCAAGACTTTTAAAGCATTCAAATTGTGCATGCTATTTTATCCATTTTCTATACAATTTTATCTAGCCTAAAAGTTCAAGTAATTTTGTTTTATTCTGCCCACCTTTAGATTAGATTATATTATATTATATTATATAAAATTATATTATATACACAGCTAAGAATGAAGAGAATCTCCCAACTGTTAAAATTCATTTTGTATCCGAATCTGTATTTGTTTCAAAAACATAACTTTTTTTTTTTTTTTATTACACCGAGTTCTAACTGCAAGGTATGTTTTATCCCCGCGACATGCAAAATGTTTAAATTAGAAACGGTTTCTATTTCCGCGACGTCGCGGCTGGAACAGCACCGTACAAACTACAGTATGACAGTGGATAATCTCAGGTGATCATGTGCTTTATTTAAATTTTAACATGTCCAATATGATCTTACATAACCTTACTGAAAGCCATATATATATATATATATATATATACAAACATATAGCCATTACCTGACATATAGCCATACTGGAAGCAACAACAGACGGTTTACCTAAGATCTTGAAAATAAATGAAAGCAAAGATGACTGTTAAAACGGTGGACTCACTACGAACCAACGGGTGTATTCCATGTGTACAGTATTACAGAGATGTTATCAGTCAATCAGTATGTACATTAAATTATGTTAAAATGTTTAGTATTTATCAATTAGATTATAAACGTATCCATTTTGTTGCGAGAGCAGTGCGCTTTCAAAGAGAGCCCGCCCACACACGCTTCTGATTGGCTGTGATATTTGATTGATTCTGTCGCGTCGCGTGTAGTGTGGACACCCAAATTGCTTGTCGCTGGAATCTTGTTGTGTCGCCTGTAGCGAGGATTAGAAAATAAATAAATTAGGACATTTAAGCAATTTTTATAAACGTGCTGGGGTGGATCTGGCGACAAAACAAAGGCACTGATGTATTTTAAGATCGGTCAGTGCAAGTTTATTTCAGTTGAAACAGCTAAGACTTACATTTTGGTCTAGGACTAGGCTTAAGTCTTGTCTGTGAAATTGGGGGAAAGAGTTAAGATGTTGCAGGCACAATCTGAATCGTCACAATGGACGAACATATAGTATAATAGTATTTGACAGGTGCACAGTGACAAAGTCATATAAAGACTGAACGCTCCTCAGGCGTACAGCCCATCTTCATCGGCTTATTGTGGTGACATCTTCCCTCACAAGAAAATATGCACCTGTATTCCCCCCGTTTCCAGCTCCAATCAAAGCTCAAATCCTCTCCTGGCGAGACTTCAGACATTTTCAACCTCCCTGCCGATTCGAAATGGTCATTTATTTCTTTTCACCCGTGTTCTGTTGTTTACCAGTGATTTGGACATCTGTCAAGGTGGTGGGTTTGCCACCCCCTCTGGTGTCATTAGTGAGGCCCTTTTTGCCAAATCAACTAAGATAGATGGGGTTATCAGTAGAGCCCTGGCCGCAGATCAAATCCAGTCCTGTTTGGCTGCCACCCCTCTTTTTGCAAGCATACGACGAAGGGCGCCAGCATTGACTTTCACAGAGACCAGCATCTTTGAGCAGATCTAGTAGTGGAGTAAACAGAGTAGGTTGAATTGAAGTCATTAAGGAAGTCTCTTGTGTCTGTGCAAAGAGATAAAAGATAGTTCAAAGCACCGTATTTTCCTAAAATCTTTGATGCATCTTAGATAGTTCAGTCTGGAAACGAAGGCGAGCACCTCAGGCTGAAATGATGAAATTTCAACCCAAGCATCAAAACTCTTTCGGTTGCATTTATCAGAATCTACACAGATGCCATCAGAGCCTAATCAGTGTTCAGTTACACTGAAAATTGTTCAGGTACTACACGGCTCCCATTTTGAAATTTTAAACTACAGGATTCAAATCTGAGCTGACTACATAGACAGCATGCTAACTCAAATGGAACTTGTGGCTGATTTGAACACTCTGTATAGGGATCAAATCAAGTGAAATCAAGTGTTTCTCTTTAGGTTAAGTGCACAGGCAAGCTTGTTGTGTTTGTTGCAATGAATTCTGGAAATGCACACTCAGGGAGTGATAAAAAAGGCTATCTTAGAGTCTGGCAAAAAATGAGGCATCTTAGGGGGGAGCATAATTAAGTTGGCTATATTTTGGAACAGGCTCCACAGCAGGAGCGTCTGTGGTGTCTTAAAATGCTGCCTGTGGAGTAGGCTTGCTAGGTTTAGGAACAGAACGCTGGTCAAAAGTCACAGTCATTATACTAATGATTTCTGCACCTGGCTTGTGTCCTCATTACCAGGAGTCATGCATGGACAAGTCAAATAAAATGTAAAAAAAAAAAAATTATGACTGAAAGTGTCATTTCGTCTGAACTATAAAGATTTAAATGAACACACACTAGTGTTCAACATTTTGGTGGCAGTTTCTTATGCTGTTTTTCAAACAAAGATTTGACAGTCAAGGCATTAATAATGTTACTAACAGTTTTTACATCACATGAAAGTTCAACTCATCAAAGAACTCTTTTTTTAAAAAGTATTAAGCAAATTTTTCGCAGCATCAACAACAAAAAAATGTTTCTTGAGCAGCAAGTCAGAATGCTTTCTGAAGGATCATTTGACAATGAAGACTAATGATGCTGAAAAATACAGGTTTGAGCACAGGAAAAAAAATATTTTAAAATATATTAACTAACTGAAATCTTATTTTAAATAGTAATAATACTTCCCAACATTACTGTTTTTTTTACTTCCTTTTTTGATCAAATAAATGCAATTGTGCAAAAATGCACTTCTTAAAAACATTTCCTTTTTAATCTTAACCCTAACTTTTAAATGATCGTATATGTTCATGCACTCACAAAACGGCATATTATTTTGTTTTTCATATTTTTTGCAGATCATTTTAGTTTGCTGCCGAGTATATTTCCATTTTGCATGTTTATAGGGAGACATTTCAGGCTGTAAGAATGCCAAAACAATGAACATCTTAATGATAAAACTGAAGCAGTACAGAGAAAAAAGAGAGAAAGCATAGCTTAAGGAATAAAGAGCTCAGGAAAATATCTCAGGTAAAGAGGCAAATTCATTGCTTCCTTGACCGTTTGACTAAACCTAACCAGAGACACCAATCAGCTGAAATTTACAAGCAGGAGTAATGCCTAGAATAGCCATTAATCGGAATTAAGATAAGATTTTAAATAACGTTCCGTGTTAAAAAGGAATCCCAGCTTACTTTTATGGTCTTGTGAATTGAGCCAGATTCAATTAATGAGCTTAATGTAATTGGAGACACATTTCAACGACTTAAGTGTTGTGGATGGTAGTGCAAAAAAGAAAAGAGAGCACAGCTTTGGTTACGATCTTCCTTCATCCGTTCCTTGACAGTGTGACAAGAGACATCCGAACTGACCAATCAACGGACACATCAGATAATAACCCTAGTTAATTAGTTAACCAGTTGGAGACTGCAACATCTCCCAGCAAGAGACCCCCTAACGAACAACTGGACAGTAATGCTTAGAATAGCCATGAATCTAAATTAAGATAGGGTTTTAAGCTTTTAATTGGAGTCCCAGCTTACATTCAGGGTCTTGTGAATTAAGCCAGATTCAACTAATGAGCTTAAGCTAATTGGAACCACATCTCAAGCACTAAAGTGTTTTGAATAGTAGTGCAAAAATATACAAATTCAAGTCCACGCACATGCATTTTCACATCTTACAATGCGCAAAGCACATATAATCAAATCAGGCGTGCACACATGCATCTGCGGCAGTCACACAAATCCAGGTGCGTTCTGTGAGGTGTCACTTCATTCTTTCTTTTAATGAATGCCTACGTTTTTTTGACTTTTCTGACTCAGACTTTCAGAGACCCCACAGGCCAAATTACCAACGTACAGTCACAGCATGATTAAGCGTATATTCCCTGCCGATCGATGCCGCATAATTACGTGTCATCTCCCATTCTGCAGAATTAGTCCTGTCGGCTGATGTCCCCTCTTCCTGTCTGCCTCTCTCTCATCGCACATTGTTCTGCAGCAGAAGAACATCAAGGTTTGATCAGGTCCGATGCTGGAGCCGCAGCGTTACAGCAAATCTACTAATAGGCATCCTGCCGAGCTGTCATTGCATCCATCTACGGATGGCAAAGATAAATTACTCTGCTCATGAAGAAATTCGCACCACGGACCAAAAGAGAACAGCTGCAATTGAATACGGTTTTTCTCTGCGCAAAAGGCACATCAAAGGAAGCATAAATCCATTAAAGCGTGGATTGTAATGACAAAGCACGCCTATTAAGGTGACTGCGCTTTTGCCAAAGTTTTTGTTTCGCATTGCTCATGTTTAAAGTCCAATTCAAGATTTCATTACTCAGAAGAGCGGCTTTCCGACCAGATGGGGAATTTCAGAAGGAAACCGCCGAGCCACCTTCTCCGCTTCAGCACCAAAGGTGCAAACAAACAAAAGCGCAGCACTCCGTGAAATCAATCAGGGGAGCCAACAGGTGGCAGCAGTCCAATCCAGCATTTGCATTCAATGGCACAATGAGGAACATAACCTCGGCCTGGCTTTCTAAAGACTCCATTAGCATTTGAGTGAAAGCAGTCGCGGGACAAGTGCAGCGTTTCCCCATGCGTTTACCTTATGTGGCCCCAATAACTCAACTTAAAACACTTTTTTACGCTGAATGGATCGCACTCGGATGGGAGGCAGGCGCATTTAAAGGTGTGCCGTGTCATTTTATCCATGTTTTGCATTAGAGAAATTGTGGTGCTGTTGACAACGCAGTTTAAAATGATCAAGACTTATTTCAGGGGCCTAGAAACAGCCATTTTAAGGTGCGATTAAACGTAGCAAAAGGACATTTGACCAGCCGGGGAATCTAAATGTCACGGATTGTCCTTTTGGCTCACTATAAAGAATACAAACTTGCTTCCTGCGTGTCCCAGCTAAGAACAATAGAGTAAGTTCTAAGAACATTTCTCTCATGTTCCCATTAGGTTATAAAAAGAGTAATTTATGAATGTTTTTATTTTAGCCTTTTTGCAACATTATTGGGAACACTACTTTTTAAGGTACCCAGGTTCATTGGAAATGCGTGCCTCTACATACATTTCTGCAACCCCGTAATTATGTACCTTACTGCACGTTTCACTGCAGTTTCAAAGGGAAATGTCCAGAGAGCGGTGCTAAAACACACATTTAATACATGACCATGGCACATCTTTATTATGTTGGTACAGGTACATGTTGCAGCATTTTTATAATGCTGCCTGAGGTATGTTTTGCGGCCAATCTTTTTGGAAATATCCCCTACATCAGACCCAAACCTAAACCTACCACACAGTGTAAACAAATGCAAAAGTATTGTAAAAATGTTGTGAAAATTGCTGAGGCAGCAATTCTATTTTAAGTTCTTTTTGCGGATTTGAGCGGTTTTATCAAACCATAGCTTCACAGGGTTCACCAGAGCTTTTCATCACCGTGCAACACCATATCACAAGCTACCGAGTAAACCTACTGCATTAAAAAACTCATATCTGACGCTGTATATGTAATGACAATGTTTAAAATAATCTGTTTTCAAAGGATGAAACAGGATGTTAAATTGGTTTGAAGTCATAGCATTACATTCTGCAAGTAACTGTATGAAATTTAGCCTTTATGTACCTATAAACAGGTACACATACTGTATATCATGTGCATCTCATCAGTAAAGCCAGTTATTTGATTAGCCACTCCTAATGAATCACCTGCGAAACTGAATGCTATATGGCTGGCGCTTTATTTGAAAACAGGTGATGGAGATTTACCGCTAATCAAAGATCCGGCTTTACTGAGGTGGCCATGATTTTGCCAGGTAAGATATGATCCTGGATCAACATAACTGTCAAAAAAATATAGACGTATCCCAATCCCTAACCCTACCCAAAATGTATTCCTAAAATCAGTGAGAAGTGATAGCTGATTAACATGGGTGTAGAAGCACCTTCCCCTTAACATAAACCTAAAACAGATATTTCCTGAAAAATGATCCCTCAAATCTGATTGGATGATTGGAATGTTGTTCCAGGATCAACAACTTTAATCCGGGAACATCTTGTACTTGGTGAAATCATGCTCCCCCTTTACTGACGAGATGAGCATAACATATCGATCGATATATAGAGTATTGCCCAGTAAATCACATTTTTGTGTGAAAAGGAATAAAACTTGTTGGAGCTTTACTGCCTCTTGCATTCATTTCAACTGGAAACTGGCACGTTTTTTCAGTTGCACAGAAATGTATAGACAAGTATTTCCAATGGTTGGAATGTTATTTGAATGTTTTAAAACATGTACTGTAGCACAAGACATTCCATGAAAATGTACGTGTAAATATTTTAAGTAAGTAAATAAGTACATAATACACACCCTTTCAACTTAATAAGTTAAGATCAGTCAAACATGCCTGTGAATGCATTCATGAGCAAAAACACTTCTGTGTGTCACTGCATCCACACCAGTAGGTGTCAGCAGGGTTCAAAATGAATGCTCATCAAGTTACATCTGTCTTTAATGAGTAAACAAAATGTTTGAGCACAATATTTAACATTGTAAATCAATTGAAATGCTTGCCTGACCATCACTGAACATGGCTAAATCAAAGTAGACTCAAGAAAACAGCTCATGACCCATGTGTTTTCCACCATCACAAGATTATGTAGGATATACAAGGGATGAATTACTCCATATGGAGACACATATGCAGGGTATTTCTCACATTAAGCCACTAAAAAAAAAACACCATGGGTCATGGAAGGCACAGTTTCTCAAAAAAAAAAAAAAATACAACAGACCTGTCACATGCAGCAAAATATTAACCTACACTTTATGCCACATGCAAAATCAACTACAAAAATCCCATTTTCAGCATTAATGCATTATACTTAACATAATAAAAACAGTAAGTAACAGTAAGCTTCTCATGACAGTAATAATTATTTATGGACAGTACATTTTCTCCCCATTGCTTGGTTTGTTAAAAACAAATTACACTGCAAGTCAGAATAAATCCCAAGACCAGTGTAATAATAAAACGAATTAGTCAGTGCAGCTTCCTTATTTCATTATAATTTTACAAGTCAGTGCTACAAATATCCACCAAACTGTTTTCAGATAATTAAAGAAATATAAAGATCTGATTAAATCAGATCATTCCAGGAAATAAAATGCTTCTCCTCCATGGTCCATACTATTATCAAAGGTTACGAAATATCTATAAATTAATATGTGAAATTTAAAGATTAAATTCTAAACAATATTAAGTGTTTCTGGAACTTCTCCATAAGTTGTGTATGAGTCAACTGGGTCAAACATCTCCAGCTGACTCATGAGCTGAAGTGTTTCTGAGATTTCCTGTTGCCGCTGTGTCTGTATGACACTTAATCACAGATTATTGAAAATGCTGTACTGTCTTAAAGCTGACTGCTTGAACTTACGGTAGTCTTTCAAGGTCAGCTGTTACAAGGAACCATTCGTTAGTCATCTGCACAACAAAACAAAAATCGGAGTTATTTTCAAAGCATCATAGCATATACAAAACTGTACAGTACAGTCACGTCCCCTGACGTCTTTTCAGTTTGTGTCAATATTTTCTCACTAATAATGGAGCGAGTTCACTGGATGAACCGCTTCACTGAAAACCACAACAAGATGCTTTATTTGTACTCGGGGGAAAAAAAGAGATAAGAATTCTTAAAGCGCATATCTCAAGGTCTTCAGGGAAGACTACATCGAATGGTCTTTATTTCCTAATCGGCACCAATTATCAGCGGCTGCTATCTTAACGATTAGCTGTGTAGCGGCTGTCGGCCTTGAAAAAAAGCCTGAAGGAAATAAATATCTCCTAGTTTGCCATGAAAGTAAGAGGAGAAGACCATTTCTTTTGTGTTAGCAATGAATCAGGCTGAACCTCGAAAACAAAACTTTGGTCACTGAGACCATTTAGTATGGCAAGTCAGCATCCCTTAACCGGACCAGGGACATGTGCTAGAAGTGAATTAAAAATGCCTTTTAGAGTTCACTTCATTGCAATTTACACTAAAATACATTTTTTAAATCAAGTTTCATATACTGCAACTTATAAAAATTGTAATTGCTCAGCTTTTGAGTTAATGTAAAAGCATAAGCCATGACATATTTTTACAATGTATATTATGTATATATTGTACAATGTATATATGCATTCATATTTAATACAGAATGCATCCTTTTTGTATTCTTAACTCTTTTAATACATTTTTTTTAAATATTTAAAATTGTTTGTTTGTTTTAAATTACATTGGCTTGAAAAACATTTTATTTCCCTAAATGCTCTAGGGACATTTTGTACAAATAAATACAGCAAGGCTATAATATGACGGCTATATTCATTTTTTTCTTACTGTATATATACACACACATACAGTATTAATAAAATGCTTCATCAAAGTTGTCATAAGACAAGAATGTATATTTTTAGGAGAACTTTCATGAAAGGTTTTGATCCACTTTAAATGTTGACTACTGTATATTTTGTTTTCCTCCTGAAATTTGGTTTGAATCCCCCAGCAGACTCAGCACAAATTCACCAGACCTGCTATAAAAGGAATGTTCTTAAAAACGCAACTTTGCTGAACTGTGTTTCACAAAACCACATCCCCTTCATAAAATCATCAGGTTTATGCCATAAAAGGCCACTAACATCCTTTGACCCAGTGAACATGTTGCCTGTATCGCCAGCAATTTCACAATGACAGACTGCATTTTCCAATTCATACTGAGCGCTAAGTCCCATAATTCCCAGCACAAAGACAAAACAAAACAAAAGTCTGCAAAAACATTTGATTCAAACTGACGTTAATGAGACCCGGTTGCTAAATTCGAAACAGGAGGGGAAAAAATGTTCAACGAAGCACAAAGACAAAATGCAGCAAAAATTAAAAATCGATTGAAATTCACACTCATGAATGAGACCTGATTTCTAAACTCGAATTGTGCACGCGTTCACACTCACCTGTGTTTGTCCTCAGCGGCTGGTGATGTTTCCAGGGTGATCACATCAGCATATCCATGGCTCTGTGGGTAGCTGTGGGAGTTTGAGGAGGCATCGATGATCAAAAGAGCTCTTGACTGACAGAAGACTTCATCTGAGTCTGTGTACCCACATTCATAGCCTACAGTGACTGCGAGGAGAATCAAGTATTGTACATGTTTTGTAGTGATAATTAGTGTCTGAGCAGAGCCAAGCAAACAATCGGATTCCCCTGTGAAATAACACTGCAGTGTTTACATTTTTACATCAGCTTCTGTTCATTTCCAAAATAAACAGACACATATTGGCCTACTGGGATTAATATAAAAATAAATGTGAATAAACTAATAAAAATAATCACCAAAAAAGCAAGCCAATCTCAACCAATCGTACAATATGCATGTATGTGACATGAGATGGACATCAGCGCAGTTCTCATTTGGTTTTGCGTTATGCATTAGAAAAGTTTTGTGTATCAGAAGTGAATTATCCTTAAAGTTGTACCACACAGCATAGTAAAACGACAAGGCCGAACTAAATGACTCTAATGGCATAGACTGAGTTAGAACAGCCACAGTTTCATCCACAAAAATTATATGATTTAAACCTAGCACACAGACCAAGCACTAATATTGAATTATTATTAGTCATCTTATATATAGACAGATAGGGCCTTCAGTTTTAAAACCAGCAAGAAACAAATGTAAATCTTTGCCTTTGAAATATCAATGTTGTCCTAACTATGGATGACTATAAATGCATTATACTGTTTTAATTTACCCTTACTGTTTAGATAAGAAGCACTGTTTTACTGTGAACGAACTGTGTTTGAATCAATCACATGGTTTGAGCCAAAATGGCAGATTTGATCCATCTACTTACTGTGCCTACTGTGTTAGAGCACATTTCACATCAGTTAATCCAAGTGAAATCGTTCACTTAAACAAAGCTCAAATTCCCAAACAAACAATGAATCACAAAGCAAACATGTCAGGTGTAAATGGGCTGGCCCTCAGTAAGTTTCACTGAGTTTGTGATTCTCAAGCTGTAATTGGTGGAATGCTTGAGAGGGCGGAGCCTTGTGGGAAACACCTGTTTACCTGCTTCAGGTGAGAGTGAGAGTCGAATAGAGGAACCAGCAAAGAAAACACTTGACAGCTCCGCTGAGTTGGTTGGATTAGTCTGAATCTGGTTGCTCCGTCAAAAGGTAATTTTTATTTTTCCACAGAAATCCTGTTTTTGAGTTTGCGTAAGCTGTATGTTAACAAAAGGACTGGAGCTTGTTGTGATAAGAAGGACTGCAGTTTGGACTTTGCTCTTTATAAAAACTAACAGAAATGAAATCCTTGCCTGCTCTGACCTTCATTAATTCGTTTTTCTGGCCTATGTAATTTCTTTTGAGCCTGAAATGATTACTGTAGACCATCAGTAAGTGAGTGCTCAAAGAAGGCTAATTAAATTAAAAGCTGTCTCATTTGATTGTGAAAGGAGTGTATGTGTATGTGTATGTGTGAGTGTGTGTGAAGCACATGCTTAAGCTGTATTCAGTTTTTAGGGGGGCTCTCTTCCTCAAGGTTTAATCATTGTGTTTTATGGACAGCTCTATTGGCACATGATTCCTTCCTTAAAGGTTTTTGTAGATACAAAGATAAGAATCGCAGTTTCAGTGGTTTGAGATTGTAAAAATTCCTTTCTTTTTGATCCCTCATGTTTAAAACATTAGCATGTTTGATTCATATACTCTATGAATTGCCATCCTCTCGAGTTATTTGCATATTATACATGCATGCAAATGGTAATATAATTCAGGCAGTGTTTGAGATGTTAGGATTTGGATGTGCCCATAAGGTCAAAAATACCCCAACATACTGTATTATATGATGATGGGTATTTCCTGTTTGAAAGGATTGACATTTAATTTGAAATCATGGTGCGTGTGTGTGTTACCTTGAACTACAAAATCAGTCATAAGGGTCAATTTTTTGTAACTGGGAATTGAATAAATAAGCTTTTTATTGATGTATGGTTTGTTAGGATAGGACAATATTTGGCTTACTACTGCATTTAAAAATCTGAAATTTGATGATGCAAAAACATCTAAATATGGATAAAAGTCCCTTTAAATTTGTCCAAAATAAGTCCTTACCAATGCAAGTTACTAATCAAATATTAAGTTTATATATATATATATATATATATAAATATATATATATACATGTAATTGTATTTCTATTTGCATACTTTCAGATGTGATTAATGATTCATTTTCCACCTTTGAATTGAAACTCAAGTCGTTCTCGTTTCAACTAAAATGACATTTGAATTTGCCAAATGTGAGACCCTTATCAGAATCAGATGATTCACACTTGCAAATGAGGTGTCCAGTCAGCGAGGGACAATGACAGTCTGTGCTTTTCCCCCCCAGGTTTTCTGTGAGAGAAGCTGACATTTGGCTATGAGCAAGTTCTGGTTTAACTTCCCCTTACCCTTGGCTGCATTATACATCACTGCAGTATGCCTAAATCATGCAGGTGTGTAAAATACTACTTTTTATTTATTTATTTAACCGTCTCTTTGAGAGCTTTCTGTGTTAAGGGTCACTTTTCTGTTCACTTTGTGTGGGCTGTATCGAGTTTCCGCGGCAGTCTATGTGTGACCATGTTATGCATAAATTAACCCTGCATATTAAGAAGTTGCACTGGCCACCCACTCTACTTTATGCAAATTCTAGCGCTGAATATTACTGGATATGCGATTCACTTCAATGCACTTGCATGTGCGTTTCAGATTTTAAAAAGCAGCAGATGTAGTGTGCATAAAACAATAAGGTCGCTCATAATCCGCGAGCATGATTTGCAGCGTATTAAATGCACTGGAGTTATAGAGCGTGAAAATGTGTGATTTCTTTTTTGACCATTCATTGGGTTTTAACCCAGCGTGTTGCTCAACACATTCATGCTTGGACTGTGTTTATTCCAGGTGAGAGAGACAATCCATAAATCACACAGACACTCCTTGTGTTTTGTGTGAATGTGCAATACTAACAGAATGACACAGTCATCTGACATGTTCTGTTGTTTTGGTGGTTTTACAATCTGTACATCTACAATCCCCCCCAAAAAATTAAAAAACTAGCTGACGCCCCCAGCAAAGACTGCTCATCTGTACTCAATGCAGTTTTGGTGATTTGGAGAAACAAAGATTGTGACAGGAGTATTTGAGGACAGTGGAGCTCATCTGTTCACATCACGCAGATCATCTAATCGTGCTTTCAGGCATCATGCTTTTCCTTCAGCCACTGTCAGTTCTCAGTTTCTGATGACAGTAAACAGTTATTGTTTAGTAACATTTGTGTGACCTTGACAGCGGTGGTCTTTTGTCAGATTTTAAATGCATAACATTCTCAGAACTTTGGCTAACGTTCTACCAAGGTTCTAATCAAAAAGAAGTTCTTCCAGTAATGTTAACTTAAGTTCAGTGTTATATAGTCTTTATTCATGCTCTTTAAAATGGGACCTTTTTTATGTTTTAGTTGGACATTCAACGCTTTTTAAATGCGGGTACTTTTTTAACAAAAGTTATGTACAAATGTTCAAATAATATTTGCAAAATAAACAACTAGAATATAGTTGAATTCTTCACTTAACCAAGAAAAAAAATGAACATTGTGAGAGTATTTAGAAATAAGATTCTCATAAATTCATAGAAATGTCAGCAAAACATTCTTGGAACATAGTTTGTTAGCTATGAATGTTCTCAAAATGCTGGCACATTCCTGGAATTGATTTTGTTTTTGTTTCAGTAGTTCGCACTTCCTTAAAATCGCGGTAATAATAGCAGCGTGCTGTCCTGGGGGCGAGCCGGGAGCCCGGTGGACTCCGAGCCCTCTCAGGAAGAACCCTAGTTAGGGTAGAGACTGGCGTCCAGTTCGGACCCCGCGTACCCCCTGAAGGATAGTGCGAACAAGGCGGAGAAGGGGCGGAGGAGGGATGCTTGTAATGAGATACAGAAGGGAAGGAAACTGGCTTATTTGAGTGGATTGGATGAAATTGGATTGGCTGACGAGATGATAAGTAATGATTAGTAAAAGAGCATGCATCTTCCCAAACTATGTTTGGCAACATCATTTTGGTTTCAGGAACGTTACAATTAAAAATGTATAAAAAAATGTTTTTTATGTTTTACTTGTTTTTAAAGGTTTAAATGAACGTTTTGATGTTAGCAAAATCAAAAGTTCCTTTGGTTCGTAAAACTAATACAAATTTGCTTATATTTTTTTAATTAATTGTTTTAATCAATTTAGATATTCACCAAACATTTTTTAAATGTGGCAGCTTATTCCAGAATGTTCAGAGAACATTTAAAAGTAATATTCCCATAATTATTACAAAATAATAAAATAGAATGTTCCCTAAAGCATTGCATAACAAATCTGGACATTTAGAATGTTCAGACATTCAGAACCAACGTTTTTATAACTTTATGGAAACATTTATAAAAAAGTATATAAAAAAAAAAAAGGAGTGTAGTATTCACAAACAACGCGTACAGTAAAACAGATTTCGCAAGCATTATATTAACATTACACCAGGAATAATGTGTTTGTTTTCAAAATGAACATGTCTCTTTTCTGTGCAACTTTAGACATTAATAGAAAATGTTTTTGTTTTTTTTATTTACTACAGTATTCCGCTGAGTGGTTAATGCTATGCTATTACTACTGTGAAAAATTATCTAGTCTCCATGGCTCAGGTAATTCATCAAATAATGGAGAACAAGATAAAACCAGACATGTATCTAGATTCAGCATGTCGTCAAGTGCACTTTCAGCATTTAAAGAGCCGATGAATGGTGTCTGGAGAGTGATGCATGTAGACCTTGGCAATTTGCACTGTACAGCATCATCTACCACAATCTAGCACTCAGAACCAACCTTCAAGAATGGAAATTGCACTTAGCAGATTTTCTGTCGGACAGAATAGAATGAGCAAATAAACGGCACTAATAGCCGCCATGATTCATTATAGCAAATTCTCCTATTGATCTGTTTTTGAAATTGCGTGTCCTGAAAAACAAGACTATTTTTAAATAAATGGTGTCATGCCACTCCTTCCTCGGACCAATTATAAGCTGCAAAAAAAAACGTTATAGTATTACAACTATGAGCACGTGTTCATGCATTATAAGGCTAATTCAAAATTTTGGAAGTTTCGTTGGTGTGCATCTCTCATGCAGAGAGGTTAGCAAATCATTAATGAGCTAATCTGCATGTTAAATGTCCAATGCCAAAGGCACGCTGTTACTATAGCATTAAAAACAAATAGCATCTGAAGCTTTGACTTTCAAACGAAGCATAGAATATGGGCTCTTTATATCAGTGTGCCAAAAATGCTTTACAGCAGTGGTGAGAAACAACAGATCCGTTCTGATAGGAAAAATGTTTTTGATTGGAAATTATAAAATGCAACGGACCATATAGCCATGAACAGTAAAGACAGAACAATAAAAAAGTTTGCTGGCTTTAAACACAGTAGTTGAGAACCATTGACTTGTATAAAGAAATGTATTTTAAGTCGCTGTAAGTCGCTTTGGATAAAAGCGTCTGCTAAATGAATAAATGTAAATGTAAATAAAGAGGAAAATACAATTCAGTTACACACATTTTTTTTTCTTAAGGAAGCACAAGACAGATGCTTGCAAAATGAATGATCATTAATCCATTATATCTTTCTCTCTCTCTGTGAACCTGTAGCTTTGGCCATAAAGGTGGAATCCACCGGGCCACAGACAATCAAGAAAGCCCAGGACGAGAGTGTTACTCTGGGATGCACATACACCTTGGATGTTGCAGATGTGGGAGACCTGGACATTGAGTGGACACTTGTCAGTCAAGACATGACCCAGAAAGACGAGATGGTGAGAATACAGAATAGAGATTAATGCACTTTTAAGCACATCTTATATTGATACTTTTTATTGAAATCATTAGAAAACGCTTAAAATACATTTCTTAAGATGTTTCTCACAAGGCATACATCTATTTAAATATCATTTTTAAACAGCTTTATATGCTTATATAAGGGTTATTTTATTTCATTACTTTAAATTAAAACCATCATTAACTAAAACTAACTTTCAGTATCTAAAACAACCCTCAAATTATGATAAAAATGATGTCTAACTAAAGTTTATTGTAAACTAAGTTTATTGTATATAATGCAGTAAATAAATAAATATAATTCTATGTAAAACAAATGACAAAAGTGCAACACACAAAGCACAAAAACAAAAAATAATTCAAATAAACATTACATCTACGATAATATTGGTATTACAGTTGCAATCAAATTGTGACAATGTGCGCATTGAATTTTTGTTATGTTACAAAGTATAAAATTTAAAAAATAAAAATTCTAAATATTAATATAAACAGTACATCAACAATACTATCCGTGTTACGGTTAACTAAAACTAGTATGATACTTGAAATAAACTAAATGTTAACTAATTTAAAGTAAAATACAATATAACAATAACTAACTTTAACTAAAATAACTACAACTGAAATTTAAAAAATGACAAAATTATATAGATGTTTAGAAAAATAAATAAATTGACAAAACACAGCTAAATAACAATTAAAACATTTCAAATAAAAATGTTTGCATTTATTTTGAAAAGCATTTATTTAAATTTTCAGGCTGACTTCAAAGTAAAATAACATTTTAAAACATTTAAAATAATCTATTTAAAAATATAATATTCTATTAAATGGTAATGGCACTAAAATAGCACTCGTATTAATTGAAAGACTGGAATATGTCACACTGCATGAGCGTTCCGAATGAACTATAAAGGAAGAAAGGTGCAAAGAAAGCATGCTGTGCTGCTTTTATTTACGTAATATCTGTTGTTTTGATAAGACAGGAATGTAGGAATGTTTTCTCAGCTCCATGGAGATCACAGTTTCCACCTGATCAATCGTATCATCTTGATGGATTTTGTAATTTCCTCACATTTCTACCTTGTCCAGACCGCTTAACCTCAGGCTGTCCTAGGACGCATGTGGAGATTCGGAGAAATCCGTGCGCAAGGCTCCGTCTTAATGACGGCAGGTGGTTAGACCTGTTATATTAGATAAGACTCACTGAGCTGGGTTTCTTCTGTCTGACAGATCTTATCCTACACTGGAGGGAAACAGTTCCAGCTAGGAAGCCCAGACCTGATGAGTCGCTTTAAGTTTGTTGCCGACCCGAGCCAGGGAGATGCCACGGTCAGCTTTTCCGGCCTCAAGGTCTCGGACACGGCCACGTACCAGTGCAAAGTGAAGAAGATACCCGGCATCGATTCTCGGAAAGTGACTTTAGTAGTGCTGGGTGAGGAATCTGCTGACCGGTTCTGACACTCTTATCAAGCTGCTGGGTTTCTGTTTTACCGGTTCCCTCCACCCTAGTCTGCCCCTTTCATCCAGTCGCTCATGATGACACGACTGGAATGGTAGGTGGGGTGGACGCTCTTTGTTCAAGTCTGCCTCCTGTTTTTCTCTGCTAACCTCGGCCCAAATCTGCCACCTCTTCTGTCTAGAGACTCCTCCTGTTAAACTCTGCCTCAGTGCTGTGAGCCTTTAGGAATCTAGTGTTTATAGTTTCATTTTTAGACTAACTTGTTTTCATTTGATATACAATTTATATATATACTCTGTCTTTAGCAATTCTTAAAAGACATGTTCTTGTGCATTCTAATTAATTGTAGTCAAACTTCAGTTGGGTTACTATGACTAGGTTAAAAATTTACTTTAAAAAACAACCCACTAACACAATAAAACACAACCAAAACCATAACAAATAAATAATAATAATAATAATAAAGGAAAAATAAACTCCACACACACACATAATTTGTTTACATATGAAAAAAATATTTTTACAGACATATAAAAGTATTTTAAGATTAAGGATGTATTCCCTGTCAACAAATAAAAATGTTATAGCAGAAAATGATAATGATACTTTTATAGTTTTTATAAATATTTTTTCATTTTAATATTTTCTGAATTAGTTTGAGATTTTTTATATGTCAGTACAGTTTTTATATATTTTTACTTATGTTTTAGTTTATTCAATTATTTAATTTAGTTATTAGTGTATTTATTAAGTTAAACTTCATAATAAAATGTTACTTTACTTTAAAATTCATAAATATTATGTTTTATACAGTACATATTATATATTTTTTTAATATTTGAGTTAAAGTTTATTTTATTTGAACTAAAAATATTTTTATGATTTTAGTATTAACTTTATTAACTATGTATTGAAAATTCACAGTATGTTATGCAGGCAACATAAAATTAGGCAGCACTGTAAACCGTGCAATGCTTTTAACGAACTTCCATGAAGCCATTCAATTTTTTAAAAAGCGTGACACAAATTTTAATAGTCCTTCCTTTTCTTGCGACATTCAGATATGATAGTGTCAACATGAAAGCGCATGCATTCGCAGCCTGCCGCACTTCCTTGTGACGCATTTCTATGTGAAACTGGATAAGGGGGGAAAAATTGATTTTATCTATGAGGAATAATTTAGATTGTTAAGAACTGGTGTTACACACCAGAATGCAATCAAACCTGATGTGGGGTTAAAACATGCACAGTATGTCAAATGTCCTGAACTAAAAAACTAATAATAAAACTCAATTATTGAACATTTCTAAGCTCTATATTTTTCAGCCCAAGTACATGCTACAGGTTAAAAGCAAATCGGTTTGCTCCATGCATCTGCGTTGTGAGTTTGTCCATGATGTCTAATTCTTTTTGTTTTGGCTTCTTTCAGTACGACCTTCTCCCCCGAAGTGCTGGGTGGAAGGTAGCGAGGAGAAGGGCGGAACAGTTTCGCTCCGTTGCAAATCTTCCCAGGGTTCGTCTCCTCTAAAATATGCATGGACGAAAGAAAGTGGAAACGTGCCACCAACCGCAACACAGAGTGAGTTCCCACCAGTGAACGCAAGTCTAGTGCAACACCAATCAGCAAACACTTCAAGTGAAAGTTTAGTATTTGGTACCGCTTGAGTAACCTGTAGCTTCAGGCCTGTGCATTGTCAAGCCAAATGCAAAACAAAAACATTTTTTAAACCTCATAGCTACCAAACAAGTTTTTCTGTGTGCAATCTGCTGTAAACCACGCTGCAGGGCCTTTCGCAATGACTGCACTTTCTGAATGGCTCTTTTGTTTGAAGATCCCCAGACCGGAGAACTGCTCATCAGAAACCACAGCGACAGCTACACAGGGAGGTACCTCTGTGAGGTCAGCAATGAAGTAGGCACTGAACGATGCACATACGCCCTTCAAGCTTACAACCGTAAGTATGGGTGGGTCCGGAATGTATGTGCACACCTAAGCTTTACTTAAACGTCTGAAAATTAGCGCATCAGACAACAACTGACATGCCAAAACCAGTGTCATGTAGCAAAGACAGCGCAGACTTTTTACACAAACATGTTAACCACCAGAATTAAACCTGTGAGCCACCTCCAGGGTAGGGCTAATATAACATATTGTTAGTGTAATCACACCATGAACCCATCTTTTAAGTCTTTAAAGGGTTAGTTTACTCAAACAATCAAAATTTGCATGTGTTTTACTAACCCTCAAGTCATCAAGTGTATATGATTTTCTTTTTTCAGGAGAATCCAATCGGAGTTATATTAAAAACTGTCCTGGCACTTTTAAATTCCATCCTTGCAGTGGGTTGGTGTTTCCTTTAACAGTGTTTAACACGTTAAATAAAGCAGGGCTCCTGTAGTGAATCCGTGTGATTTTGTAAGATTAATATCCATATTTCACATGTAATAAACACTTTCCCCTCACTTTAGCTGCCTATCTTGCCCATCTTGAACACGTTTGATTGGCTGTCGCATTCATAAGCTCAGCAAAATTGCGTGTGATTGGTTGCAATGCGCAACGCTGTAAACACACCTAAAAAAGAAATGTGATGCAACAGGAGCGAATCTACATTTAATGCTGCAGTCGACACTTTATTGAATTTTCACTTCATTCACGACAGACGTAATATTGAATTAGGTATTTTTGGACCGATTTGGTCATCAAAAACTGCTGATTTAAAGACACTGAGGCAAAAATGGCTAAAAAAAAATGTCTACGGATGTTTGACATGCAGATGCATCTTAGTTTGAGGAAATTTTATCTATTATTTGAAACGTTATATAAGTGATTTAATACATAAGTCATCTGTAAGTAAAAGTCTCTTTGTCAAGTTGATGCCAATCATCTTAAATCTAGTAATCCAGTCATTCTCTTGTGTATTCAGCACATTTCTGTTCAGTGTGCATGCCTCATATTCAGGGTAATTGCAGTAGCATATGTTTATAAAGACCATAATGCATGTGTCCTTGAATGAAATATGCAGACTTGCTCAATAGTGGATTTTGTGTCAACATGTTATTTTTATAAACCAGTTTATTCTGCTGATGATTTCGTAAGACTGCACTTTCAGATGAATTGTTTCTCAGGTTAAGCATGAGCCTCTACTAAATCTGTCTTTTATTGAAATGTTTTATCTCTAGCGACCAATAAAGCGGGGGTGATTGCTGCAGCTGTGATTGGTGCATTGCTGTTGCTGCTCCTACTCCTTCTGCTAATCTGGCTCCTGATTTGCTGTTGCAACAAGCGGCGCTATGAAAAAGAGATCGCCAATGAGATCAGGTCAGATATTGCTGGTTTGTTATAATTTGCAGTACAACAAAGGTAATGTCCCCAAATTAAGAATCAATTCCAACAGTTACAATTTATTCAATTTATTGACATTCTTGCCATGATTTAACTGGAACAAGCAAAGTATTTGATTAAAATTATGAAAATAATTCTTAATTTTTGGTTAAAATGAATATATGAATAAATGCATATATTTTCTGTCTGCATGCATTGGTTGTTGATTGAATGTTGAAATGAAGGCAGCTTGTAGGGGCTGGTGATTGGACAAGACTGGATTATTGTACTGTATGTCACCAAATGTGACCATATGTAACCCTGGAGCAAAAAATAAATAAGTAGCATGGGTATATTAGTAGCAAACAACACATTGTATTGGTCGTAATTATTGATTTTTCTTTTATGCCAAGAACCATTAGGATATTAAATAAACATCATGTTCCATAAAGATATTTTATAAATTCCTTACCGTAAACATAGTTTTCTAAAACTCGTTTCGGGAGGAGGGGACGAAGGCTCTACCCCTTACTTACA
>JAUCMU010000143.1:2975876-2987315 GCA_032275025.1 Enteromius treurensis
TATCTATCTATCTATCTATCTATCTATCTATCTATCTATCTATCTATCTATCTATCTATCTATCTATCTATCTGTCTCTCTGTCTGTCTGTCTGTCTGTCCATCTGTCTGTCTGTCTATCAGTCTATCCATCTGTCTATCTATCTATCTATCTATCTATCTGTATCTACTGTATCTATCTATCCATCTATCTGTCTGTCTGTCTATCTGTCTGTCTATCAGTCTATCTATCTATCTGTATCTATCTGTATCTACTGTATCTATCTATCTGTCTATTCAACCAATCCATCCATCCATCCATCCATCTATCTATCTACCCATCCATCCATCCATCCATCCATCATTCCGTATCTCCATTGTTTTATCCATCTATACATGTACAGTAGGTCTCCACAACCATCATTTTATCCATTTTTTCCCCCAGTTTTTATCCATCTATCTACATGCTGCATATGTATGCTTGTAATCTTATGCATTAAAACACGCTGCTTCTATAAAGGTTCACATATTCAAACATTTTCTTTGAACCAATGCTCTCAATTTAATGGCCTTCACTGAGATTTAGAAGGAGGTACAATTGGCCCATGTTTTTGTGCAGATATACAAGCGATTGATTTCAAAAGGTGTTTTTTGTTTTGTTTTGTTTATTTCTTCTGGTTCTTTTTCATTTATATTGTCAGATGAAGGACAAGTTCAATCGAGCCCTTTCAGCTATTTCCAAGAGCAAAATAAGAACCCACCTCAAATAGAGAATCCGAGACTGCACAATGAATCGAAAAAGATACTTGAAGGCTTTCAAGGCAGCGTACAGTCGCTCCGTATGAGCTGGGTCCTCAGCATGGCCCACAAAATAATTCAACACTTTGGTCAACTTCCTGTGAACAGACAAGGCAAACCAAGGCAATTTGCAAATCAATACAGGTCACAACCGAGAGTGTAACAGGACAGGTGTATATAAAGAACAAGTGAGAGAAGGAGAGAGTGTTAGTGTGAGATGGCAAGGTGAGAATTAAATGTGGACAAAAATGGCCAAGTTATTTTAAAACGCATGAACTGTGACACAAAGGACAGAGAAATCCAAACAACACTCTTACTGGTACGCCAGAGTAGCACTGAAGTGTTTGCTGATGTAGGTCTCCAAAACAGGGTTAAAATGCTGAAACTTTACGTCACCGATGAGTGAGATGATGAAAACCTGGACAAATAAAGCAAAAAATACAAGGTCTAGCTCTGCATATCATAATCACTTAAAAGCTTTAAGACAGCGTTAAATCTACGAATTTACTCCTTTAATAAATGTCTCGTTATTTTGAAAGATTCATGAAAAGACAAACTAATTGAATTATATTTCACATCATACTGATCTCTCAGCCTACGCAAAACTACCTTTCTTTGCATCCTATGCCACCAAGACCGTGTGGACAGAGAAAAGTTCTAAAAATTATAACCCGCTTGATTTCTGCATTTTCTGGCATGCCGCACAACTTCAAAACACTACAGGGCACAAAGGTCACAAGGACCGTCACTCTCTATGACAAATGCAATGCAGCTTTAACAGTGCTTGAAAAAGTAGTTGAAATAAATAAAAATCACCCAAAATACCTAACGGATTTTATAGACATCAAGCAAACCTCACACGGTGAAATAATTTGACCTGTATGTCTGTGAGGGGGAAGACATCCCACATGCAGATGGCGATATGGCATGTTATGGCATTAAGGTTACTCATACAGACAATTAATGAAAATGCAATGACGCGGCAGAGCACTCTTTATACAGTTTGTAAGTTTGATGTTACTTTTCTGCAATCAGTTAGTCCCAAAAAGCTGCTTGATTTGGAGTATGACGATTTTAAAAAAGTTACACCAAACTTAAATACTTGATCAGATCCGAACCCCAAGTATGAGCAACAGTAAAAGTGTTGCTCACTCAGAACAATCTGCCCACACTATGACTTTTTCATTCGTGATTACTGAATACTGAATTTTTTTACAATATTATTCAGACTGAATGACAAATTTAACAATTAACGGAAAGAAAATACATAGAAAAATATATTATTTCTAAAAATAAAGCTATAAATATAGATTTTCTTTATCCTTTTTTGTGACTTTGTGATATTTATACTTTTATTTTAATGTTACTTTTTGGAGATTTTATCTTTATTATTATTAGATGTGAATGTGAATGTTAAAAAGTAAATAATTATTCAGCTCCATAAGTATTAATGATAATGATAAAAGTCTCAAGTAAAAAAGTAATAAAATATTAATCTTCATGTTACTAAAGTATATTTATATACAATAATCCTAAAAACAATAAACATTATTATTATTATTATTATCAAATCTATAAAAATAAGAAAATAATAGTAATTAAATATTATTACAAAATCTATATTTGTATCATTTTTTTGTTATACTTCTTATAAAAATTTAACTTTTTTAAATATTTGAGCATCATCATTTTTATTATTAGACAGGAATGTGACTGTTTTTAAATAATTAATATTTAAATAAATAAATTTAAATAAATAATTTAAATTATTAATAAAATAAGTTATAAGTATATAAGTATAATATAATAATAATAACAAAGTCTCAAGTAACAAAATAATAAAATGTTAATCTTTATGTTACTGAAATTATTCATATTAATATAAGTAACCATATTTATATATAATAATACCAATACAAATCAATACAATAATATGAATACAAATATTAATATTATTATTATTAAATGCCTAAAAATTAAACAATCAATAGTAATATTATTAAAGAAAATCTATATTTATTATATTTATATTTAGCATTTTTATTTTAGGATTTGTATAATTATTGAGTATTTTATAGCAATTAATACATTTTATTTATATTTCTTTTTTTATCCTAATTCACTAATGTTGTGGGAGTTTGTTTGTTTTTTCGAGTGAGCAACACGTTCATTGTTGAGGATCTGATCAAACGAGCAAATATTTAACTTTGTTTTGTAATTTTTCTGTTTGTGATACTTCATGTGGCTTGTTGGGACAAAATCATTGCACGAAAGTTAAATGAAGGCTTACAAGGGAATTCATTTGAATGAGTTTCCTAATCTATCTAGGTTTTCCATTACTGGACAAAATCATCATTAGTATAGTTTGGCTGTTGGTGAAATGTCTAAAGTGAGTTAAATTATCAATACTTGCCAAAGCATTGAAAACTGGTGTATCGTAGGTTTCTTCCTCCGAGGTCTCCATCATGATATTAAAGAGAGCGTCCAGTGTGTCCTGCAGGAACTAGAGGAACACACAACAAAAAACTTTAGATCATAAAGCAGCATTTTATAGAAGAACAAGTGGTGTGTTTTCTCACCACCTTACTTTAATAATCTCCCCTCCTTCCACTTTCATCAGTTTCTGAAGAATTTCTTCAAGTCTCTCAGTGTTTGATCTCCAGTTGAGAAGCCCCAGAAGGTCAACTGAGTCAGAGGAAATTAAAAAAAGTTATAGAAAGCCAACTACCGCAAGAACTTTGCCGTCTCATACGGTTACATACAGCTTTTAAAGTTACAGTTTAGACCAAAATGAAACTTGTAATTATCGACTCTCATCTCTCCTGTTGTTTCAAACCATACAGTTTTTTTCTCAAGTTTTCTGAAACCATGCTCCTAGGCAATGTGTGTAAAAACATATGCAAAGGTTTGCAAAGACACAAGGGTAAATCACAGAATAGTCATTTTTGGGTGAAATAGTGTTTTTGGATAATGATAATAATGCAATAATGCAAAAAGGAAATGACTCTTACCGTTCTGTGTAAGCTTTGTAGAGCAGGTGAGGGTGGTGATCTGGAAGCTGTCTTTGGTGATGGGAATGATGCCACCATGATGGAAGGATTTTCCCGTCTGTCTCTCTTTCTCTTCCACTTCAGCGTACGTGCCAGGCAGGGTCAAATACGTCTTGGCGTCGTCCGCTTTCTTCACATCCACCTGGAAAAACAGAAGAGGAATTTGTAGTGGCACTGAATGTTCAAGACATCTCTGTGTGTGGTGGAAGAGAAAGGCTCACCAGAACAGATACTGCTGGTTTAAAGGGAAGTTCAGAAATGTTTCAAGAGATCTAAAGGTTAAATGATTTTTAGCAAACAAAAAACTTTCAACCACTACTTGTCCGAATTTTGACAGAAATCAATCATTTTATTTTTTTTCAAATGAATGTTGCTTTAGCAGAATTGTGAAGCTTCACTTTTAAACCTGCAATTATTTGAGCTGTAAAGTTGTTCTTGCTACTTTTACATTAGAAGTATTAAGTTTACAACTATGCAAAACTGAATATAAAACTGAAAATATGTTAATATGTAAAAGTGGACATTTATTTCACCCTAAATTCAAGATAGCATGCACAATGTTTACATTCTCTGGCTATCATTCCCTTGCGCAGAGCCTCACTGAAAGGAACACTGTACTATTTTTGAAAATAGGCTCATTTTCCAACTCCCCTAGAGTTAAATAGTCGAGTTTTACCGTTTTCAGATCCATTCAACTGATCTCTGGGTATGGCGGTTGCACTTTTAGCTGTAGCTTAGCATAGATCATTGAATCTGATTAGACCGTCAGTATCTCGCTCAAAAATGATCAAAGAATTTCTATTTAAATCTTGACTCTTCTGTAGTTGCAGCATAACATGCATACATCACAGGTACTAAAACAGACACAGAACAGCTCTCTAAAATTGCGCTAGCTACTGTGACACGGAGGAGACAAATTGTAGAATAAAGGCATTATTTTTTTTTTCTTTGCATACATAAAATAGTCTTGTAGCTTCATAATGTTACAGTTGTACCACTGATTCAGATTCAGACGATGTCTTTCACACTTTTATAGACCTCGACAGTGTTCATTACGTGGCAGTCAATGGGACAGTCAATCTTAAATTGTGTTCTGAAGATAAACAAAGATTTTACTGGTTTGGAAAGGCATTCGGGTGAGCGATTAATAGGGCTGGGTTAAGTATAATTGTTGTTTTTTTTATCGATATCTCAATATCAGCAACATTTAAGATATTTGATTGATATCTCTTATCTCTGTATTTGCTTTTTTCTACAAATAAATCAAATCTGGACACGTACATGGCTTATTTTACATCATCTAGTGGACTGATTTATTATAGGATTTAAATTAGTACTGTCAAATGATTAATCGCGATTAATCGCATCCAAAATAAAAGTTTTTCTTTACATAATATATGTGTTTATGCTGCGTTTATTTATTATGTTTATATTAAAACACACACGAACAGTATATTTTTTTAAAGTATTTACATATAAATGCATTTATACATTTATTTTCTTTTGTTTGATATTATATCTAAATATATTTAATTTATAAACAAAACATATTTTCATTAAATATATAACTGCATGTGTTTGTATTTATATATACTTAATAAATATACACAGTACAAACAAATATATTATGCAAAGAAAAACTTTTATTTTGGATTCGATTAATCGCGATTAATCATTTGACAGCACTAATGTAACGGTGAAATTTCTAATTGTAATTCCAAACTGCAATATCCTTTGTTTCTCTACTTAAGCAAACAACAGCATTTGAGTAAGTGCATTTATTCAGTTATCACAATACAGTCGAGATCTCATGACAGAACACAGATCGGCTGAGTCACACTTTTATTTTGATCACTAAACTTCAGCTTGCTTGTTGGTATATTCAGATCATTGTTGGCGGCACTTCTGCAATGACGAGCGGGCGTGTGCACATGGTTGCCAGATTACTTCAAATAAATAAAACAACGGGCAGAAAAAGTATGCTTATAACAGTGAAGCACTGATTCTGGGATCTGGCAACCGCACTCATGCTTGAATTTATGCTATTTTTATTTTTATTATAATTTGTTGTAATATTATTGCTAATATCACCCAGCCCTAGCGATTAATGACTAAATTAGCATTTTAGGGTGGAATAACCCTTTAAATAATCACTATTGCGCCACAAATTCTGTCGACTGAGCTTTTTTTTTTTTTTTTTTTTGCACTGAACAAAGAACATTCCTTAAAGATGCCCACCTTGTAGACAATGAGTTCATGTTTTCCATCTGGAAGCGTGGTGCCATCCGACTTCATCAGGCGAACAAAAGCCATGCCAAAAGGCTTCTCAGACTTATCTCTAGCTACAGAAACACAAGCACACAGATATTAAACTTGAAATGGCGCAGAGGTTCTCAACCCTGGGGTCAGCAAAAATGCAAATGGAGTCAAGTGAGATCTGTATGAACTCCAGCTTATATATTCTTTATTTGTAAAAAAGAAAAAGAAAATTCAAGCATAATTTTTTGGCCTATGTTGGACGCGCAAACAAAACACGCAGGTTTTGTTGTGCATGAAATACAAAGTGAAATACACACTACCAACGTGACCCGCATGCAAAGGTTAAGAACCCCTACAGAAATACTTTAATGAAACACAAAAGAGGACAGATATTATAGTCCAGTGTCTATACACAGCTTTTAGCTACTTAAAGGGTTTGTTCACCCAAAAATTTAAATTCTGTCATTAATTACTCATCCTCTTGTCGTTCCAAACCCATAAGACCTTGGTTCATCTTCAAAACACAAATTAAGATATTTTTGAGGATATCAGAGAGCCATCTGACCCCCCATAGATAGCAACATAACTGAAATGATCCAGATCCAGAAAATTAAAAACAACATAAAAAAAAGGAAACTGCAACATTTTATAGAGCATCACTGTGTAAGGTTTTTTTCTAGGCACGAACAGCAGTAAAAAAGTATTTTACAGCATTGCAAAAGTGAGGTTGAGCCACTGATGGACTGTTTTACCAATGTTTTTGGATCTGGATCATTTCAGTTGTGTTGCTGTCTATGGAGGGACAGATGGCTCTCTGATATCATCAAAAATATCTTAATTTGTGGTCAGAAGATGAACGAAGGGCTTATTGGTTTGGAACAACATGAGGGTGAGTAATTAATGACAACATTTTCATTTTTGGGTGAACTAACCATTTAAGTGCCGTCTACTATAATGTTCTGCAAACATCTTAATGAGACTCACAATCTTGAGAGGATCTGTGTCTAAAGGTGAGTCTCAGATGACATCGACATACATCCTCAATGGGAATGGCCACCTGATAGACAGAAGAGAATGAGTCCAAATAAACCCTGGTGTACTGTAGCTCTTAAGTCTCTTTCACATCGAGGGCATCAATGCACCTCTTAGCACAAGCATCAGGACCTTGACATGAAAAACACTGCCAGAAAGTGGTTTTCCTGCTAGGCAGCATAAAAGCAGGAGGTGTACACATTGAAAATAGCACAACCAATGGAACATATTTGAGCTTAAAACAAGACAACATTCTGGTGATTACTTTAACGGATCACAGAAAGAAAAAAGAAAAAAAGAGAACATACCCTCTCTCTGATGTTATGCATTTCGTACTGTCATGCAATTTCAGTTGCACAACTAACACCACACTGCATCATATTTGCTGAATGAAATCCAGTACTCGTTATTTTACTAATTTCAGGATGCAGATTCAAAAAAAAATAGTGACGGGTTTGATCTAATACATCAAACTTTCTCTTAAAATATGAAAATAAGCCATACACTGTAATGCCACAATCTCATGAACATGTGCACATTTAGAAAGAGCTACAGCTTATAAACTTTGAAATATGGATTTTTCTCACATAAGTGCATCCTTTTGATAAATGAGTAAAGCAGTGTGGAGTCCGTTTTATGATGGATGGATGGACTTTTTTGGGCTTCTAAATCTTGACCCCTATTCACTGGCATTATAAAGCTTGGAAAAGTTTTTTGCTAGTAAGTCCAATTGTATTTGTCTTAAAGAAGGAAGTCATATATACACCTAGGACGGCTTGAGGGAAAGTAAATACATTGTCAATTTTTGGGTGAAATTTGCTTTTTGCCTTTAAATGCATTTAAGATGCATTTATATTCCTGAACTTACTGTATCGTTTTTGAACTTTGAGTAATAGGTTACAGCACTTGATCTGCAAGCTACATAATACAGGGCTGCACTGATTGACACTTTGCATTAGACAAGGCTGGCGTGATTCATATAAAAGAGACTTTAGCTTCAAAAGATCAAAAACCTAAACCCAGCTGTCCTTGCTTTTGTTTTTGTCCTGTGTCTGTACCTTAACCGTCTCATTCCAGCAGGGCTGCTTGACTTGATAGTAGATGACAGACTTGTATTCAGTGATCCCTTCATAACCAGCTCCAGAAAATATGGCTTTCTGAAGAGAAAACGAGAACGTGAAAAAAAAGCAGCAGTTTCTCTTTTCTTGTACAGTAAGTGGTTTGCGGTAGTAAAAGTTCAATGTTAACAAGACCACAAGTTGGCGGTACACAGCTTGAGTTAAAGGAAACCGTGTTGCATAACGTGCAGCATATGAGACAACAACAAGACTGAAAGACAAGCTCGAATCTCTTAAAAGAGAAGGAGATCTTTTCAGGAAAGCATTTTTGGAACGGGTTCCCTGTGTTCTTCCATGTTCGCGAGTGTAAACAGGACACGCTTATATGTGCATTATATCTCGAAATAGAATTTGGCAAGAACAGCGCTGTAAAAAGCTTTCTGTGCCGTGTGTTTGGACATTTAAAGACAGCAGCCGTTTCATAAAGGAGAAAGATCTGCAAAGCTGTTTTTATGCCAGCAACAGTTCTGCTGTCAAAACACAGAGACAAAGGGGGTGGATCAGCACCGCATGCTAAATAGCTAAAGTGAAAACTGTAAGTCAACATAAACGAGAAGAAGGGAGGACAATGGAAAAAGAGTGTGTTTTATTCATATTAAAATGACCTTGGTGGTATTTCTTAAAAAGGGAAATACCATGTCATTTGGTGCGCTTGCAAATTACTGACGCAAAAGATATATAACTCAAGCATTTATACTACATTTACATTAAATCAGGACGTGCTACAAGAAAGTACGCTTTATTAAGAAATCGTGTGGGAATCTCCTTACTGCACCCAGATATTAATGTTAGTTAATGTTTTATGTTACAGGGTTTCTGTACCTCCATGGGATTTCCTTCTTCATCCAGCACGCTCATTATAACTTCTACATTTTTGGGGGTTTTCTTCTTGCCACGATCAAATTCTCCTTGTTGCAGCGTAACATATATATCATTCCTTACATACCCTGTAGGGACATGATCGTTGCATTAACTTGATATAGATATACAGTAAGATATTTCTTCTTCAACTGACTAGAAGACTGACTAGTAATGGTCATTAAAGGGACAGGATAAAAAGACAACTGCAAACAGATTCACTAAAGAGGGTCGTTAGGGGGCAGAAAAACTTTTATAAAATAGCACTGCTATTAATACGAAAGTGTTACTAATTGAAAAATGTGCAGACCCACCTGGCAGGATAATTTCAGGAAAGCCCATTTTCCTGACTATAGCTGTAGTGCGATCCACAAAATGAGGGTAATCTTTTCGAACCTGAAACACATCTCCAGGAAGCAGCTTTAGGGTCACAAACAAACCTGAGAGCAAAAACATGCCGTTATAAGGTCAGACGGGTCTCGTCAGTCAACAAACTCCAGCCCTGAGGGGACAGAACCTCTCAACACAAAGTAAATCCCATCAAAATCAAGGAGTAAAATATGAAATTGAAAAATATAAAAGAAATTGCAAATAAAAATTAAAAGTACATACTTAAAAAGTAGAAATGGAAGACATTGAATGCATTTAGTTTCAACTTGATATACTAAATTAAATTATATTATAAACAAAAACAAAATTTGGTCTGAATATAGCACTCTCACTTTGGAGGACGTTTTTTAAATAGTGGCTAAGCAATACAGATATATTTATAAAAGTGCCTTTAAAAATATTTGAAAAGTTAATATTTTATTTAAATTCAACTGCACTAATGTTCATGCAAAAATGCATTTCCATGGCTGATTTAGCAATGAGGTTTTCTAGGACTTTCTAGGAATATTACATGAAATAAATGTTGAAGTTGACCCGAAATGTGACCAAAAAAAGTAATTTCATACACTCTTTAACTGGTCAGGTTGGTACAGTAATAATCACTACTGACAGCTAAAGTAATCTTACCAATTCGATACAGAGTGAAAGTGGAAATTTAAAAAGAGACAGAATTTTAAAAACTGGATGATTTCCAGCTGAAACATACAGGAGGATGTGCATCTTCACATCTCATTATGTCTCTATGCAAATCAGTTGATATTGAAGTGATCCTGTTTTCATTCTCTCAAATTTTCGACTTTCAAGCAACGACCGAGAAACATACACAAGGTCACTTTTCTTCCCAGAGACAAAAAAAAAACAAGAGCAAAGATTAATTTTTTGCCCTATTGGTCTGGATTTACCCTGTCCTTTGTGGTTGACCTCACGCGTTGCGATGACCTTGTTGAAGACGGCAACGAGTGGCTCATTCTCGCCAATGACACGAGATGGGATGAGAGGAGACATGATTAGCTGTCTCTGACGGATGTACGTTTCCATGGCAATCCTAGAAAAAGTTATTCCAAGAGGAGAAGGACAAAATTGAAGAAAAAAAGCTATAAAACACAGCCTAGGGGTAACAGTGTATGATGGACTCTGCCAAAAATAAACAATAATGCATGAAAAGAAGCAAAAAAATATGGAAACAGAAACTACAATCACGCAAATAAGGGATGCTGTAATCTCATAAAGGACACACTCACTGTTGAAACGGGATGAAATACTGCTTATCATCATCATCAATTTTCCCATGGGCAATATCTGTGATATCCATGACTGCAGACACAAAGAAACATGAGGCTAGTGCTGATCCGAACCACAGATACATTACATTTAATTACTACATTCAATACTGTTCGCATTCCCTTAGAGGGAGTATTTGTTTTCCAAAGTATTTAAAGGCGAGACCTGTGGTACAAATTGTTCATTTTGTCTTCCTACAATTCTTAGAATGTGTTGATAAGAGAATAATTTTAAGTCTATAGGAACCTCAATGTCAGCTTTTGATTCGGAAGCCGGTATACTAAATGAAGACTCAACATCATAACATAACATTATTAAATCCAAGAAAAACGGCATATTTTCTGTGAAAATGCTTGCTACCAATTAGTGCTTTTGTTCAAAATTAATAGAACACTAACCCTAAACTGAAAATTTGCTTTAAATTAACTGACCTTCGGGCCTTTCAATATACACTCAACAAAAATATAAACACAATACCTTTGTTTCTGCTCCGATTTTTCATGAGATGGACTTAAAGATCTAAAATTAATTACCATTTTCTCTCAAACATTGAAGAAAAAAAAAAAAAGGCCACCCTGGAATGTGCAGTTTTGTCTCGCAGCTGCTGAAACAATTGGTTTGCATAACCAAACAATTTCTGCACAAACTGTCAGAAACCGTCTCAGGGAAGCTCAA
>JAUCMU010000143.1:2992791-3004193 GCA_032275025.1 Enteromius treurensis
ATGTGCAGTAATCCTGAATGAGAATGTGATATTCTCCTATTATATGATATTCTAAAATGCATGTTTGAACTGCTTCTTCTGACATATCTTAACATTTTGTAAAAGATGCATTAATATCTTAATTTAACTAGGGCCTAGTCCTGGTTTAAACTAAGCCATGTTTTGTGAAACTGGGCCATTGTGTTGATAAATAATAAATGGGCTTCAACATGCAACTAAAAAAAAAAAAAAAACACTTGTACTAGCATATATATTTTGATGTCGCACAGTGTTTTACCTTCTCCTCTTGTATCCGCTCATCAATACTGTGTGATGCTGACTCATGAGCACTGAACAGACTGACCGTGCTGGTGCGTTCAGGGTCTAATGTGTTTCCTGCCTCATCACGCACCACTAAATCAAGCCCCAGAATCCTATGCAACAGACACAGACAGAATCTACAACACAAGAATACTAACACATCCCTAACATATTATTATAATCAACTGCATACTGTTTTAACGCATTCCAGCAACTTAAATCTTATGCTTCATGGTATCAGTAAATCACATATTCAGACATTTGCGCCCCCTCAAAAGAAAAGTAATTCAAATATCAGTTTGGTGAATCAACATGAGGAAGTACAGGAAGCCAAACCGCACCTGTTCCCGTAATCGATTTTGGCTGTGACTTTCTTCTTGAGCTCCACAAGGTCATCGTTGGGAAGCGTGCCGGACACAATCTGCGAGCGGTACTCGATCAGGCTGTAGGCCATCTGCTGTACGTTCCGGAACAGCGTGGTCTTTTTGCTCTGGTGTGCAGACGAACAGGTGATTAAAACGATATCATGGCTTACAAAACACCACGGATGGGATTTGTCTTTGTTAAACAAACACATCGTGGGAAGCTCTGTGTTGAGCTGAAAGGACGGTGAGGTGAACTTAAACAAACCGCTCAAACAGGTGGGTTCACATACCACATAAAGCTTGTGCCATATTTGTGTCCATTCTCGTAACGTGGTGCCCAGTTCCTGGACCAAGGGCAAATCTGTAGGTACGACAGTCTCTTGTTTCCTGTACATCGACAAAAGAGTAGAAGAAAAAACATGATATAATCAGGTTCTCAAAAATAAAAATGTCATCCGCAGCTCCTTAATCCTCAGAGACCTATCTATTTGCCTTTAGGATAATTTAGCTACAATAACATTTCATTTGCAAAATTTGCATTGGGGATTAATTTGCTAAATTGCAGCACAGGGCATTTAGAAGTATAATGACATCAAGTATTTTGGGATACACAATGCGAAAGTCTCAGGTAATTAATTGGTTAACATTAGTTAAAGTACCGCAGGTTTCACAGACAAGGCTTAAGCCTGGTCCTAGTCTAAAATGTAAATCTGAGCCATTTTAACTGAACGAAACTCACACTGACTGATCTCAAAGCATGTCAGTGCCATTGTTTTGTCTAAAGATGCACACCAGTAATGTTTAAAAAATTATAATTATAAAAAAGTACTTAAATGTCCTAATTAATCTATGGCCTAATCCTGTCTATGACACCGAGCCTAGTTAAAATGAATGAACAATTCTCCTGTGTTCTATTAATCTTCATTAATGTTAATCTCAGCATATACTAATATATTTTTAAGATCAAAAGTCACATTTGTTTACATTAGTTAACACTGCGTAAACCAGCGATTCTCAACCCCAGTCCTCGCACCCCAGCGCTCTGCACATTTTGTATGTTTCCCTTGTCACTTCAGACGTTTGTTCTATTCGAACCTATGTGCCCTGCGAAGTGGACATCACCAGATATTCCACCATGATTCCAGTTCGAAGTGAACTTACACGTTCCATTCAAAGTGCATTGAATTGTGCGAGACGTAATTTAAATGGTATTCAATTATTAATTACCGTATTATCATTATATACAGCACAAATCTGCTTTTCTCTGCTCAGGGAGTAGGGAGAAATAAACATTATGTAGGGGCCATGTCGATCGGAACACATTTCATGCACGGAGCTCTCTTCTAACGAGCTGATTACCAGAATCAGGTGCTTTAACAAAGAGAGACATGCAAAATATGCCGAGCGGTGGGGTGCGAGAACTGGAACTGAGAATCATTGGTGTAAACTATTAACATTAAGAAAGATTAATAAATGCTGAAAAATATATAATGTTCACTGTTAGCTCACGTTTTAATCAATGCATTAATTAATGGTAACAAATGAGAGCTTGCTGTGAAGTTTAACCAAATTTTTTTTGCAACTTTCACTGAATAGGCTCTATTACGTGAGAATGTAAGTTTGGTTTTATTTAACTGCTTTATTCAAACATGCTGCATAAACTTCAAAAGGCTAGGCTATAAGTACATTGTATCGAGCTTCTACATGATCCCAGAATATTCATACACCTCACTGACCTTCCAAACTAACTCAAAATGCATATTTAGAAGCCTACAGCGCCGTTGCATTGACCTCTATATAAGACTTCCTAGTTAACTTCAGCACACCCATCAAACACTCCATAAACTTTCATTAGGCTGCACGAAGGTTATATGGCTTCTTTTATACATTATTTACTAAATATATTCAGTTCACAACAAGCTGCCTCTTATTTATAAAGATTTTAAAAATACATATATTTTTTGGAACGACATTCATTTTCAATCATTAAACATGTTGAAAAATGTTCAGGTCAAACACATGCTTAGAAGATTGCTAAATTCGGTTCAAAACACTTAGCAAGTGTGTCTGCAACACAGTGACCATGTTGTGTGACTTTGGCATGCTGGAAGACTCAGGCTATATTTTCTTGCCAAATGTGTTGCTATGATACATTTCACAGCATTTTAACCCGTTTATGAATTATGCATCATTTAACTGCTTTGAACAAGTGCTACAATTGTGCTACAGAGAGTCTCTGAGGGTAAAGGAGTAAAACTACAAGCCAACGGCAGATGACTGTCACTGTGGTCTCCTCTGACAGCACACGCTTTAATTAAGTGATAGACAATTTGCTATTAATGAACTATAGAGCATAATTAATGTGATTTGCCTCTTACCCTGTTCCCTCAACTTTCGCGTCTTTCAGATGAATATAGTTGGCAGGGAAAATGCCCTTTGAAATAAGACAAAGAAGCATTTGTGAGAACCCACGCAATTCATTCCGCTTGCTGCAGAATGTCAGGTAATGATTAGATTGTCAGTTTATCTGTAGGAGGATAATTATCCCAACACCTTTTGTGATTTCTGTCGTAGTGTGTATCCTCGGTACCACCCTGGGAGAAGGAGAGGGAGAGAAACAGATCTTTGAGACAGATGATGCCACATTGCAGATGCTGCTATATATTATTTATATAACAGAATAAGGCAGATGTTCTGTTTGCTCCGACTAAGCAAAACCACTAGAGAACCTAGGGTAGTCGTAAACAGCAAAACCAAGTTTTCCCTTCTTAAAAAGGATTTATTTAATTACAAAATGATCACATTTACAGAATGAATGCAAGTGCAATGAATGCACTACAATGTCATAATTAACAGCTGGAAACTGTGTTGATTTTAAGCTATGACTTTCTGAGTTGGGGGCATGTCAATCATGATATTATGTGAATGTTAGCAGTACAATTTAGATTGTGTGCAATTTGTGTGTTGAAGATAGAATAGAGCAGCTATGAAGTTTGCCAGAAGAAAATATTAATTTAGCGAGTTCACTTGGAGACACGACTTTAATTACATTTCCCACCATTCTCCTTCACATTGCAAGAATGCTAAAATACAAGTATGCACACATTTCTTGCTACTCATTTTGTTGCACGGGTGCTTAAACGTTTGCTGTCAGGTAGAAAAAAAGAGAAAGTGAAGTCGTTGAATGGCAAATATCCCTCGAATGTTTATGAATCTCATAAATTCCTTCTCATAAAGGAAGTCCTTTTCAGTCCTTCAGAGATGGACTGAAATGCTGAGATCAGATGGTTGTATTCTTTTAAAGCTTCACATGGACAGCAAATTAAAAAAGCACAAAGTTTTAGCACAAAGCTTGATTGACAGGTGAGTAGGCGGTCCTTCACTGCTGAGACACATCAGGACACATTTGCATTCACACTATAAATGCAATCGAGTTTCAAGCGTTTCATCCTTCATTCAAAGGTTTGAGTGATCACAAAGCCTTTTGGGATGGTGATTATGCTACCATTGAAAGGTTTGGGTTCAGCAGGATTTTTTTTTTTAAATGTTAACAATTTTATTAAATCTGCCAAAAGTGACAGTAAAGACAGTTTCTGTGAAACGCTACAAAACATATTTAAAGTCATTTCTATTCATCACAGTCTCCTGAAAAAAATACTATGGCTTACAGAAAAAATATTAAGCAGCGAAATTGCTAATAATAAATGTTTCTTGAGCAGCAAATGTTAAAATATTAAAAGAATTTCTGATGAATCAAGTGTCACAGAAGACTGGAGTAATGATCACAGGAATAAATTACATTTTTAAATATATTCAAATGCAAAACGGTTCTTTTTACCTGTAATCTTTTTCTGCTTTTTATCAAATAAATTGAGACTTTTACATTTTTATTTAGCATTTCTGATTTTATCACCTAAAAATGAAAATTCTGTCATTGTTACTAGAACCTCAAGTTGTGGCAAACCAATATTAATTGGTTTTTTCTGGGCATTTTTCTAGAACAGTGGTGTCCAAACAACATTACACCCCATTGCAGATTTTTTTCAAAATCGTTGCACAGAGGAAAAAAACGTAAAGTTATGATGAAAGAACTATTTTTTTTTTTAGGGTGAACTATCCCTTTAAGACCAACTGTAAACAGAGCTTAAAGGTCAGAGAAAGGGTAAAAAAAATTACCATGGAGAACATTAACATTTAAAAATTATAACTGGACTTTGAGTAAAATAAACCGTTACAAAGTCTAAATTATGAGCCTTTTAAATCATGTAAGCAAATAAGGTGCTTAATTTGAATGTTGAAGGCCACATGTGAAGTACATTCACTCCCGCAGCTCTCAGAGAGAACTCTGGGATACCCCAGATGTGTTCAGTGCGAGTGTGAACATGCTTTAAGAAAGTGTAGGTGGACGTCTCGAGACACGCTAGAACTTGACACTCACCTTCAAACGTCTCAAGTATGTGTACCGTGTCCCCCACCTGAAGACTCAGCTCTGGCTCTCCTCTGGCATCATAGTTATAGATAGCTGAAAATGAGACAAAAGAGTGTCACAGACTGCAGAGAGCAAAGGGAAACCAAAAAAATAAAAACAACAAGGCTGCTGTCTGTCCTGTAAGAGAAGAAAAAATGACAGTGCACCAACTGTTGAACAAGTTCTTGAGCGGAAAGTTCTCAAGTTCTGCAGGGAAACAGCCACTTGACATGTCTGACGTCTATCGGCATGACTCAGATCTTCAAACTAACAGCCAAATGCAAGCCAAACTCCCAATGAGATTACAATATGAAAAAAGATCATGCGAATAATGTGATGGCATCGCTCTGTCAGTATGGTTATGAATTTGGGGAGAAAAAAAACTTTATTGCAATTTTTCTAATAAAATTGTCATTGATGTAAAAATAAATAAATCCAGTTTTACTGTGCCTTTTTGTAGAGCTGCACAAGATTTTGTAATTATATATCACTATGGACACAATATTTATTATTTATCAATATTATTATTGTTGTTGTTATTTTAAATACAAGTATAAAAATACTAAATTATTATTATTACAAAATAATTATAATTATAATAATATACATGTATAATTTAAAATTAAAAAAGTTATTAAGGAAAAATAAAATAAAATAAAAAATAATTAAATAATTATAATATATAAATATAATATTAATCTAATATAAGATCATATTTTTGTTACTTTAAAAAAAATGCATTATACACCGCTGTCTTAATTTCTTAATTTTCAAATGATAAAGTACCAAACCTTTCTTTAAATGAAAAACCACAGGGAGTCCCAAAAGTTTCTCTTGTCAAAAAGCACTCTCCACTGCAAGTATGGGAAGATTGCCACATGTTGCATTCTATACATGCATATATTGCATATATCGCCTAAATTTATTTAATTAAATCACAGCCTTTGCTATTTGAAAACTGCACTAAGCCATTTTGATTCATCGTGGAGCCAGCGTAAGTCAAGAAATCCCACATCAAGTGTATAATATAATATAGACACAGTTTGGGTCCCTCCTTCAGGGTCACCAATAGAAATAGCAAACACCTTTTAAAACTCAGCCAGTATCACAATGCTGTAAGGGTTACAACAGACAACAGGAGAGATTGCGCTGTACCTGGATGCAATATTGGCTTGAACAAACAGCATCTGAAATGTTGGGTACAATACAAGTGCTGATTTGCGGAATGTGAACACACTAAGAAGTGCTGAGTGCTTTCCTTTTACTAGTAGTAACATTTTTTGGGCTGTTGAACTGCAGATGAACCCGAGAGTGCGTGTCTACACTACAAGACTGAAGGCCTGAGTTTTCCCTCCCTCTTCAGCGCTGAAGGACACTTGGTGGGAGTGCAAGATTTTCTTGTGCCATGCATCTGCCTCCACACTGCTTTCCATCTGCTGAATACACACAAAAAACGAGCGTATGTGCGCACAAATACACGCAATCTAGGAAAGTCAAGCAGAGTAACGCCCACATTCCTCACGCATATTAGATTTCATTAAAGATACAGATGCAATCACTGAAAAATGATATTGGAGGAGGGCAATAAACCAGTTTATCAACCTATTTAAATAAAACTGTCCTGTATCATATATCAGTGCAAGAATCCAATATGCATTGATCACTTATAGTGATACACAAAAGTTCACTGCTAAAATCACTTGTCGCCAAGCCCCACCCCAGAAGCGACAGTAAAGGCATTTATAATGATGCAATTAAGTGAATTATCATAGAAATAAAAAAAAGTTGGATAAATAAGGCTATATATCAACATATTGGTTATTATTATAGGAAACTTCAATGCGGATGCTAATTTCCATCTAGTTTTAGACTTAGTTTAGATTACTTTTGCGATCATTTATCTAAAAGGGGCAACAGAAGATTACAGCAAACCTTGCAGCAAAACTAATTTATAATTATCATAATATCATTTTGTGATGCCTAAACTCATTTATTTAACACTGACAAAATTGCTGATTTAATTTATACTCATAAGAGTTATAAATTCAGTCCAGTCCAAATCTTTGACACATTCAAAATCCACAAACCATTTCCTACTGTATCTATCATACATCTTTTCATTCATACGTGTCACAATCAGTGCTGGAAGACATGCAATACTGTTCAAAACTTGAGGTTTTTGAAAGAAATTCAACAGCAAGGATGCAATAAATGTATCAAGTGACAGTTAAGACTGTCATCTCAAATAAATGATGCTCTTAGATACGGTCTGTTCATCAAAGGATCCAGAAAAATACATTTATAGCCTGTTTTCCACATATATATGAAGCTGCACAACTGTAATCAGCACATTAAAATGATATTCTGAAGTATCATGTGACGCTAAAAATTCAGCTTTATATCACAGGAATAAATAACATTTTAACATATATTACAATAGAAACCACCCTGTTTTAACTGTACTTTAACATAGTGTACATACATTTTGTTTTTCTCAACCCTTAACTGATGCATTTAAACAATAAAAAAGATAAACTTCAGCTAAACAAGAATGAGATTTTTCAATGCCACACTATCTACAGCACACTGACACTTAGCCCAAGGGGAAATGGTTCGGGCCTTGTTCAGGCATGCACATTGTTCAGCTCAAATAAAGACTCGCAGATAAACCGAAAAGCTTAAGGCTACGTTTCACAACATGCTTCCACTAGTGCTCTGCAGATCTCGAGCACACTCAACTGATAAATCTGTCCGCTTTTTTTTTTCCACAGCAAAGAAGTATGAAGCAACCTTTTCATTTCCGTTTAATCTGCAGCTACGTTTTCATTTAACAAGCTCATTACAATCTGACATATTGTGCAGAAAGAGAAGAAAAGAAATTCATATCTCATAACTTCCGCAAGTCGTAAATCCAGCCCATAAACTTGGGTCTGGTTTGCTCAGATTAATCATTTACAATACAGGTGCATGAAACTTCCCGTCCACACCCAAACAAATCCAGACCTCGTTAAGGAGTGCCAAAGACAAAGAACTTCATCACCCCTTGCTACATTTAAAATACTCAGCAAAAAAAAAGTTGCGTCATTAAGGCAAAAATATCATATTACGGGTTTTTTAACACTTTAAAAAAACTGCCACAGTCCAGGCATCACAGACAATGATTCAGTTCACACACTAGGCTCTATTTGAGCATGTAATTTGTTGTCCCGGCCAAATGGACCATAGAGGTGCCACAGTGTTGAGGCTCAGTGCATGCTGGGATGTGGGCAGTGCTAACAGGCTCCATTCTGACCGGTCTTTGTATGCGCTCATCTATGACATCACTGACAGGCAGGCCACACACTAGCACACTGCCACTTGTCATGTTGCCATGAGCATTTTCATACGCTTTGCTCAAGTGCAATGATGAACCGGACCATTTCAGAGAGCGGTTGTGATCACACCGTGTAACTAATGCCTTGTGGTTATAGTGACATGAAGAAATAGCGCTGACATTATGGTGCAAAACAGCATGAATGTGTGCGAGTCCAGACAACCAACAAAGACATTCTCAGAAGTGGAAGTTGCCATAGTTCTATAGCAGTAAACGGAAACTACAGGAAATATAATACCTGCGTTCCTGTTTGCTCCAATAGCGAGAGAAAAACCAAGCTAGGGTTTCTATAACCTTATAAAAAAGGAAAGAAAATGAAGAGGTTGATTAAGTGATGTAACACAAAGTAAAGTGAGATAAACATAAATTTTAAATATTAAAAATTAAAAACTTGCAGAAATGCATCATTAAGAATCCATAATACCAAATGCACACAAAAAAATCATTATTACCAATTCCTCACCAGACACAAAAAGCACTTTTAATTCAAATTCCTCAAATGTATGTCAAAATCAGCCAGACCGCTTGATGTCTGACCAACAGATTACATATCCCTTAAGAACGCTCCACCACAACAATCGTCCCTGTGTGCGTTAAACTGGCCAGCTGACCGCTCTTGGCATGAACAATAAGTACAGTATTGCACCACAGCAACAGAATAAATACACATGCAAGAGCCAGGGTCAGAAATAAAGCAGCACTCGGGGCAAAAAAAGGTCAAGAAATGGTGTGCAAATATTAATGCTTCAATGACTTGGCCTGTTAGGTAAAATAAAGGTGAATAGTAGGGCTTTTTTATTATAAGAATCATACATTTTGTCAAGTATGTCCAAACAATTGACACATTTAGACTCATAATAATCATAATCATAATAGTTCTAGAAACTAATTGCAGAGCAAATCTGACAGCTGACAGCTATATATATACGTATATATATATATACGTAAATAAATTGTATGTATGCACACACAGACACACACACACAAACACACACACACACACACACACACACATATATATATATATATGTGTGTGTGTGTGTGTGTGTGTGTGTGTGTGTGTGTGTGTTTTATATATATATATATATATATGTTAGATTTTCTACAAGATATTTTATTTTTTGAAGGAACATGAAGAAAACAAGGACTTGAAAATTACTTGAGACCAACAGAGCGTTTACTTTGTTATAATATCTTGTGCATGTCAAGTTGATTTAGCTTGACAGCAAACAACTATAATTGTCCTGAAAATTTATTTCAGTAAATTCAACTGAAGCATGTGACAGAAATTGGATGTTTGCAATTGGAAGTATAGCATGTCAACTAACCACAGATGTACAGTAACTAAATGCCCTTATCAAGCCGCAAACAATAATAAAACGCATTTGTAAAACAGCCCAGCCACTGAGCAGTGTGAGATAAAAGAGTTTTATGGGTGTGTTAACCTGAGCTCATGCTCACAGATTAAAGTGACTGAGAGTGAAATGCTGTTTGTGATCACTGGAACTCTAGCGGCTCTGTTGCTGTATTTATTATAATTGTTTTGTCCTGTCAAACCTGCAGAAACAACATTAACTCTGCTGTGTACTTGTAAACAAACTACAGTAAAAACAAATATGCTATTTGTGACCCGAAAGTGCAATGAGACACCCATCCAAACTTTTCTTACTAAAAGTATCAACAAAGCCATATTCTGTCAATCAAAGCATCTGAGTACTTCATGTATGATAACTGGCAACTTTTTCTATATAGGTATCATGAGCGCGTGCTGTGTGTGTTCAGGTAAAGGTGCGGCTGAACGCTTCTCAAACTCCAACGCCACTTTCCAGAGTGAAACATTACAGACTAAAAACTAACAAAAGCGCGTTGAAAGTCACTCACCCACTCCATATTTTTCTCTTTTAGTGGGAATCCAGCGCGTCATGGCAGGAAAACTTGAGTGAAGTGAAATAAATCATATGAACAATAATAGTGTTGTGGAGTTGTTGGGCTGCAGCGGTCCGCACATCACAGTTCCGGTGTTACGCAAAGAACCGCTCGCTGCGCGCGTGTGACGCGCCCTGGAACTCGCTCGCGCGCACTCATTCACACACACACATAACTTAGACCGTAAAGTTTGTGATCGTATGACATTTTTTGAAAATTCCCAAAAAATTATTTGAAATCTAAAAGCTTTTTTCATTTTTAAATACTAAAAACTACTAAAAATACACATGGATATAACGTCACTGACAAAACAATTCTAATATTTAATTTAAAGGTAGATGGATGATTGAATGGATGGATGGATATTGATTCTTTACGTAGATATTAATTAAATATTTTAATATTAGTAATGTTACATTATCATTTATTAGCAATTCATAATGAATAGCCAATATATTCCAGATTTAATATATGCATTACATTTCTTTTGTGTGTGTGTGTGTCAAGGTTTCCCAAGAAACTAACCTTCCCTCTGCTCTCCCAAAGAATGAATGCATGAAACAATGAACAATGAAACTAACACTGACTTTGAGTAGTAAATACTCCTTAGCCTTTTGTTACGCATTTTATTTTATTTTTCTATTATTTGTTACATATTTTCTATTTTCCGTTTTCTATCCATCATTTTAAGAGGGTGGAAATTTGCTTTCTTCTTTTTTAGTGTAAGGATTTCATTATTAGAGGAATATTTTCATGGACAGTGACCTGAGCTAGAATGACATGAGATGGGAAGGAATGTTTGGAATCTTCTATTGTTACAGGAACTGCTGCATCTCTCTCTCTCTCTCTCTCTCTCTCTCTCTCTCTCTTGCTCTCTGTGAGTGAGTGAGTGAGTGAGAGTGTGTGTGTGTGTGTGTGTGTGTGTGTGTGTGTGTGTGTGTGTGTGTGTGTGTGTGTGTGTGTGTGTGTG
>JAUCMU010000143.1:3005836-3028278 GCA_032275025.1 Enteromius treurensis
TGCTGTGTGTGTGCACGTTGGATGGGTTAAATGCAGAGCACAAATTCCAAGTATGGGTCACCATAACTGGCCACAAGCCACTTCACTTTCACTTTTTCACTAAATACAATGCCTGGATATTCTTCTTGTCTCTGGATCATAAACAGCATGAATGAAATCAAAAGGTTGTGACCCGACACAGAATAATACATTTAATTTTTATATATATTTAGCCAAATGTGCCTAACATATACATTTTATGTATAATGTATTATTTTTAATTAATTAGTCAATATCAGTTTTGTCTTGGATGTTTCTTCTAAAATTCTGATAAATAATAAAAGAAAAGAAACAACACAGTAAGATCTTACAATAAAGTTACATTTGTTAAAATTGGTTAACTGCATTAATTAAAGGGATAGTTCATTCACAACTGATAATAGTCATAATTGTCTTAAAAAATAATTTAATGAATTGTAGCCTATATATATACTTTCGGTCACAAACAGCTTGAATGGATTCTGTTTTTGTTTTATTTATTTTTTCTTTACAGTCATTAACTGACTAATCACTGAGGAATGTGGCCTTTAGCCAGTTTTTTTTTACCCAGTACACAAAACCTTCAGACTCAAAGCTAAAGTATCCTGAAGTGTTTAACAGATGACAACACAGTTAGCACAGTTAACAATTACTTTACTGTGTACTGCTATGGGGAAAAAAACAATGTTATAACAAGAAAAACAAACTATTCTTGTCTTGTAGAAATATTATTGGATTATAGGGAATATTGTCCGTATGTAAACATACAATCGTCTATTCTAATAGTTTTTTTAACAAGTATTCAACTGCAATAAACTGAAATATAGGGGCAAAAAAACAACAACAACTAGCAAAGAAAAAAACAGCATTGTAGATTCAAGGTCTGTGTTTACAAATGGTTTATATTGTACAAAACAAATTCAGCAACAAATACTGAATGACACACAAAATGTATTTCTATTTAGCAGTTTGTGCACCAAAAATATTTAAATATATAAAGGATACAAACTGCCTTTTGTGTTTCTTGCACGAGCATTCAGCTGTAAAGCGGTGCTGACAGTGTCCACGCGGGGGAGGTATTGTTCTTCAGAGCTCCACATCTTGCAGGTTTTGACGTTTATATGAGATAGATTATCAAGCAGTGTTGCCAATTTAGCTATTTTGTAGCTAGATTAGTGACTTCCTCGCCCCTTTTGAGACTTTTTGTTTTAAAGTTAAGGCACAAATATAGCAACTTCTTGGATAAACCTTACCTAAGTTCTCATCTGCCCACTCATCTATATACATTTTCATAGAGATCAGTTTCTGATGTAATCTAGTGTCATTTAGCTACCAGTTGTAGCTACTTTCAATTGAAAGCAATTGGCAACACTGCTATCAAGCGCTGAAGCTTTTATCAAATGAGAGGCTAGAGGTATGAAAATACTGAAGGGTTTGGGATAGGGCCTACTTGACTTAGGGATAAAAATAAGTAAAAACATTATATGGAAATCAGCATTTATTGTAGGCTACAAGATGTTTGCATCGATTTGGATGTTTCCTGACACTTTTAAATAACCTTTTGAAATCATATTTATTTATTTTCCAGAATACTCTATTCTTCCTGTGAATTTATCTTGATATTTCTAACCCAGGTCACGCTCTGGTTTCGTCTCGACCTCCTGCTCAGAAATCTTCTCGTCAGCTTGTGCTGTTAAAAAAAGATCAGTTTTCTCGACAATCAATGGCGTGTGTTTCCTCAGCAGAATCAAGCGCTTGGTCCTTATTTTTCTTCCAGGGTCATGAGGTTTGTTCCCTCCGGGTGTTCGTATTTATAGCACGTTCAACAGATATTTTCAGTCTGTCTTGAAGCTTGATCGTTCAAGTCATACTGTAGTAACCAAGAGGAAAATTATATTGCTCAGTTGCTCTTTTAGAGCTCTGTTCTGAATAATGTCTCTTTTACTGTACTGTAAGTGTTTGTAAGTTTTGTTTTGGATGAAAATGAGTTTTCTCCTAAAAGTTTAATAAATACAAAATTAAAAGAAACACTACAGACTTTAAGTTACCTATAATGTTCCTTTTGGTTCACTTCATTAGTTAAAGGCATAGTACACCCAAAATTGAAAATTATCATAATTTATTCAACCTTAATTTGTTCCAAACCAAGTTGAGCTTTTCTTTTACTGAACACAAAAGAAGATATTTTGGAGAATATCTGCAGCCAAAATAATACAAAACATGAATCAATAGTAACAGATCCCATCATCAGTTCAAATCAGTTCTTGTCAGAATTTGATAAGAAATGTTTTAATACGCTATAAGAAAATAACTAGGGACTTTTGTTCCAAAGGGAAAAAAACAACAACAACAGCAACAACAATCATCATCATCATTTAACTGAATCATCTTTTATAGCAAGAGGTTTTATGGTAAAATGAGCAGTGGTGATATGGGCTGCATCAAAGCAAAAATATACATCAACTAATGGCAGCAAAGTTAAAAAAAAATGAAGGTGCGTGTGAAGCACGTCTGAGCCATCAGAGCGCAGTGAAAGCTTTAAATCAAAGCAAACGCTGCCTTTTCTTCTGCTTGTAAAAGTGCATGAAGCATGTTCAGGTTTCGTGCAATCTGCTTCTTGTGTTAATAATTGTGAGAAACGAGAATGAAAGAATGCAGGATGTCTTTACCAAAGTAAAGGACATGCACACTTTCTACTTGAAATGCTCCTCTCCTCCAGGCCCCCCACCTCGCTTTCCCTGCCACTAAACTGAATTGATCAGCAGTGCCGGGCACATCCAATCCATAAGTGCTTGCGTGACCGAGGACGGTGCTTTCGGCCAGAGCAGCATCTTTCTGCTAAAACATCTCTGAAGTCAAAGGCTCAGCACTTCTACCTTAAATCTTGTCAAAGCAAATGCAGTGTTTCTGGGCTTGGAAGTGCTGATGGGGTTGATCCAGTTCCATGGATGTGACCGCTTTATCTCTAACTCCTCCAAAAAGATGGCAACCGTCTGCTTTTGGAATCCGAAACTGGGATTGATTAGAATTGTAAATTCCATCCATTTATGAAATGACATTTACATAACGGAATACTAAATTACATTGTTCAGTATTGATTCTCGTGTCTCTTTCCTCTGTCTCTGAGTCTCTTGTTTCTGTGCACTAAGTCAAGGGCAAATTCCCTCTATTTTTACATTTTCTGCAAAAGTGTGAGTTGCCATTGCCCACACTGGTGCTAGCGATGCCATGCCAAGCCACATTTATTTATATAGCTCTTTCCAGCTAACGGTACATTCTTCATTACTACTAGTGTTTAATTCACAAGGTTAAACATTTAAAAGCAACGTTCCATAATGTTTGCAAAATTAATAATATATTTCTAGTGCTGTCATACGATTAATCACATACAAAATAACAGTTTTTGTTTGCAATAATATATGTGTGTTTTCGTTGTATATTTTATATATAAATACATACATATTGAGAATATATTTGGAAAATATTTACATGTCTATATTTATATTATAAAAGAATATATTTAATATATAATCATAACATTTTTTTTAAATATGTACATGCATGTATTTGGTTTTTTACACAATACATACACACAGCACACACGTACTGTTACTGTTACATTTTTTAAATGTTTTAATAACTTAATGTGGACATTAACCAAATGTTAGAACACAAATCAGATTCATGTTAATAAACATGAAAAAAATTCATTATTCATATTCAACCTTATGTTGTTATGTTGTAAAATCAATCAGTTATATAACAAATTCAATTTCAGCTATGTAAGTAGCTTTACAGTAGATCATAGTGTCATTGTTCTGTTCAGTTTAGTTCAATGTTAATTAAGTTCAGTTCTATAACTGTCAATATTGCAAAGTTCATCAAAGGTCATAGGTTCAATTTATTAATAATCCCTTTGGATAAAAGTGTCTATCAAATGCATATATATGAATAACCAACTTGCACTGTACAAAATATATATATAGATATATATATATCTATATATATATTGTGGCCTGGAGAGGAACTACACGTGAGAGCAGACTGGTGTAAAGCCCCGGAGGGTGATATTTATCAAAGAGAGGCAGAGTAAACAAACAGAAATGGTGAGGTGATGGCGTCTCAGTGCGGCGTTGGTGAATGCTTCTTCCCCGTGTACGGTGCTCCAAAGATCGGTCGGTGAGGGGTTGGTGGCAGGAAGTGCTCAGTCCCCGAGTGAGAGATCTTGGAGGTGCAGCCAATCGGTCAGGGTGAATCTGCAATGCAACGGGAGAAAACGAAGGTAAGTTCATGCAGCGTTTGAGAGCGTTCTCTGTCTTTCTGGGCCTTGTAGGCAGTTTATATTGGGGTTCAAACCGTGACCGATTGGCTCTTGCTGATCGTGTCCAGGTGGCAGTCGTTGATTTCCAGGGCGACGCTGATTGCTCCTCGGGATACCCGCCACAATATGTATATATTTTTTTTTTTATTATTCATTGTGTTAATAGGCAGTATTTTTCTTTGTAATTATTTGTGAAAATTACTAGCAATTATTGAGTGAAAATTGTTTCAAAGTTAATCCTACAAAACAAAAAAGTGGGTGTAGATACTATTTTTACTCAGAAAGTGCTAGTAAATTTCACAAATAATTACACAGATTGACAAGTAACATTGAATTAAACATGACATTTTTAAATAAGAAAAACAGAAATATTATCAATATTGTCAATTCAAATAATAATTTAATATTCAATTTACTAATCTTGAATGGCTTCATGGTTGAAAGCAATGCAAAAAATATAAAAATCACATTGCAAAACTGTCCAATCTATTACATAGAAAAATAAAAGCATGCCTCTTTAAAAAGTCACATGACTGAAGTCTCTAGAACAAACAGTGCAGAACAAATGATGCACCAAAGTAGATATTAAAGGAATACTTTCAATTGTTAAAGTACATTGTTCTACTGTTTCAGTCTTAAAACTGCACATTTAATTCAATTAGCAAATCTGTGCATAAATTATTTTAAAATAAGCCATGCGCCAACATGTTTCAGTGCATTCTTGCTTATTAGATTAAAAAAAAAATTCTAATTAAATCTTATCTCAATACATCTGTTTTAGCAGTTTGTGTGTGTTTATGCATCACAAGCTGATTCTGTGCTTTCATATTATTCTTTGTCAGCCCATTCCTAGCAGTAGCTCATTCTTACTTTAATGCATTTTACTGCTTTTAACACCACCCTATAAATGATGCCTTCATTCAGTGACAACCACTGTGCATTATTGAGCATTTCAGCACCCAGATCAGATGATACAAGAGCTTGGCAGAATACAGCAAACGAACTTAATGAACTGTAGTGTAGAGAGCCACGCCAACCCGCTCCGAAGCAGCATTGCAGCACAACTGGCTCAAATACAGGCAGCGATTCATCAGCGGCCGTCTGAAGGTGTGTGTGGGGTGGTGTTGTGGGGTGTGGTCTGGGTGCAATGCAGTGCTGGACAGACCCACGTCACAAGTGGGACCACCTCTCCTCATCTGTTACCGCGCTTGCCAATATCGCACTGAGACAGAGAGGGAGAGAGAGGAGGAAAGCACTGCAGATTCTGGGTGTTGCCTTTCAGGTCCTGGGTAGAGGGTAAAGGTCAGGTGACAGCGGAGCAGCTGAACAGATTGCAGCATCTTTTTGCACAAAATGCATGGTAAATAATTCTCATGCAACCCAAGGTTTTCCTGTTTTTACTGGTTACAGTGAGACAGGTGTCCCGATACAGCAGAGTATAATGGATATGACAATGAAAGCTGGCACAGATATAGAGGTTGTTAATCATCTGGGCTCAGTGGTCTTAGACGTAGTTCTCCTTGTGTGTGTGTTAGTGTCAGCCACACATGCATTTGTGGGAGATTTATATCCACTGCAGTAATGAAGTTACACTCGCTCTGTTCTTTGGCGGAAGCATTAAACACCTTATAAGAGCTCTGCAGCAGGACGAAATACAGTTTTACCTCCATCCCATGATACGTCTCATATGCACAAAATGACACTGCTCATTATTCCTTGTGTGTTTTTTCCGAAATGTGTATGTACAGTGATAAAACATGAGATTGCTTGTTTTTGTTGTTAAATCTTTTTGTGTATATTATTGAACCTGTGCACGTACCACTGGTGGAATAACATGAATGTAACCCAAATAGGTACAAATGAATGCTGAAGTTACACATACATTCACAAAATATCCATGTTAGATAATTCATGACTGAATTAGGAAGCTTGAAAGAATAGCTCACCCAAAAATGGGTCATCTTTTGATTATTTCATACAGATTTATCTTTATTAATATTAGTATATTATCTTTATTATCCTTTATTAAGTTAGTCTGATTATTATTACCAGTATTACTTATTCAGCTTTGGATGTTTAAAAAAAATATAATTAACCCTTAAGATTTTGGGGTCCAGGGTCAAATTTATGTTATTGCACCAATAGGGGGCGCTGTATGCATACAGGCTACAGACAGCCAGTGAGACGCAGAGGACAGACGTACAGAAAAAGATTCTTCCTAAATGCTTGTCTCAAGGTCTTTTCAGTTAAAGAGATATTTTATCCCAGAAGATCATAAAAACACGCAGAACATATGCATTAATGCTATCAGATCATGAGCTATTGATTATGTCTCTTGATTTATTATTAGTGACAGTTCATTAGGTTGCTGCTGTAGTGATTTGTGTTTGTATGGGTGAGAGTTAAAAAATCAATATACAGTGATCATCAGTGTTAGGGAAAGTTATTTTTAAAAGTAATGCATTACAATATTGCATTACTCCCTAAAAAAGTAACTAATTACGTTACTTAGTTACTTTTTATGCAAAGTAATGCACACCTAAACATGTCACGAATAAACCTCAGGCTGAAGCAAAAGTAAATTCACATCTGTAAAATAGAATACAGGAGAAAGTTCAATACTCTTCAGTAATAAAAAAACAATATTTATTTTTTGCTTGTAAGTATGGTTGAACTGGATCATTAAAGGTCAGCAGCAAAAACACTGGTTAATAAAATGGGATTAGATACATTTGTGTGATTTAATTATTGCAGGTTTGCATAATATTCTGAGTTTATTTTAATTCATTTTATGAATACTAAATCTGCTTTGGAGAGTGAAATGAATTAATGCACATTAACAATTTAGTCTAGAACTACACCGTACTCACACACACCGCACACAATGCTCTGTATTTCTGATTTCTCCCAACATGGAGTCAGTTAATAAATAAGGAAAAAAAAGTAACTGGCGTTATATTACTCTAAAATTAAAAAGTAATGTGTTGCTTTACTAGTTACTTGGAAAAAGTAATACTATTATGTAACTCGCGTTACTTGTAATGTGTTACCCCCATGATCATATTATGAGGAGCCACGTTTTACTCTGAAATAAAGTTAATTTTATGAAAACATAGGCTACTGCAACATTCAGGACTCAAAGTGTGCTCTTTATAGCCTTTATTCAAACTATGCTGTAAAATATCTCATTTTAAATCTTAACTTCCTGGTGTCAGACAAGTGAAATCATCATTAAACACATGCCTGTCCATATCCCAATGAAACATCTTCAGTCTTCAAAAATATAGCTCATCCCATCCACTGTGCACAGCTATGCGATAAGGATGAAAAACGGCTGTCAACAGCAGAAAACCTTACAATAAGAGTAAATCTGTCAAACAGTGTGCTGCCTCTGCTCCGGATCATTTCAGTCTGAGGGGAACATTTCAAGAACATATTGTGAAGATGTGAAGCAGCTGTTTTTGAAGGACAGAGCAGTTAAAAACTATATTATATTTGACAGATAACTTACAGCCCTTGTCTGATCATAACTGCAGCAATATCATGAAAAAGGATGACTGCTTTTGGTAAAATAAATAAACAAAAACATAAAAAAAAAAAAAAATGTTATCATTCAGGGTTATATATACTCTATGTGTGTGTGTGTTGGTGTAAGGCAATAGCACATACAGTTTGTACAGTATAAAAACCATTACGCCTATGCAGAGTCCCTGTAAACCTCAAATGCCTACATGTGTGTGTGTGTGTGTGTGTGTGTGTGTGTGTGTGTGTGTATATATAGCATATGCTGTATATGTATATATATATTTTTTTTTTTTTTTAAAGAACACTTGCTCTACTCCTTGTGCAAACAAAAATGAAAGACAAAAACATTGCATAATGTATAAGCATCAAGCACGTGCATCTTATATTATGTTACATGTACAATTTATTCTTATATTCTGTCTTGTTATTTATTATGTGAAAATTCTGGTTGCCTACATTATTCCCCACAAGACTAATAAAATATGCAATAACCCACGGTGTTGGGCATAACGGTCCTCACGAGGAAAACAGCTTATTAAACAGGCTCAGTAATGTGCTGATGAAACTCTAAACACTAAAGATCGCAGAAACTTTATACGAGTGTTAGGGGGTGTAAAATATCATTGGCTAAGTACAAAAACAATGCCGAGAAAAACAAATGTGTATTTTGTAATGTTATCTTTCTCAGCCTGGCACACTTTAGTGCTCGGTGTGCTGCAGAGGGGCGGAGCTTGTGAATGTGAAGACGACCTGAAGGAAGACCGCGCGCGTGAGTCTGCAGGAAAAACAGTGCAGTCAGGTGCTGCTGACGGGAGGCGAGAGATGCTGAGGGCCGGGTGAAGACTCGTTCGCTTCCGCTGGGTCAGAGTGAGAAATGCAGTCCTCAAATCACCACTCTTGAAACTCACGAACACCCAAACCAAAAGAGACCGGACTAATGCAAACATCTTTCTAGTACCAGTAGCGTAGAAAATATTTTCCCTTCTCCAGCACACACAAACACAACCGAACACATCTTGTTGTACTATCTGTGTTACATTCCCGTTTGTTTGCTCCGGTAATCGAGTTGTGGTGTGTTCCTCCGCGTGTCCCTGGCGCTGACTCAGCACCTCTGCAGCCCGCTATTGGCTCGCAGCCTGGGTCGAAGCATCAACGGCGCACCGTCTAAGCACCCAAGAACAAGAGCTTCTACTGTTCCACTGCGGCAGGCAATTCCCTATCTCGAAATCAACAGGACACATGAGACGGATGAGATTCTAGAGAGGATGCAGAAAAAGCTAGATCAACATACAACTTTAAGACGCCACGTCCTGCAATTTAATTTATCTGTATGATATTATAGGCTATTCTAGTCGCTGTATGTTTGCTGATGTAGTCATTTTATTTTTAACACTTAGCCTATATTCAAACTAAACTTTAAATATTAATGTGTGTGTGTATATATATGTATAAGAAATATGTATAAATGCTTCCATTATCCAAGAACTTGAATCTGGATGTGTGCACCACTGTCATTAGCAACAGGCCACTTTTCTCTCTTGATTGTTAGGTTCATATTTTCTATTGATTATCTATAATTTGTATTGATCAAGTTCCTTTGCGAAAGCTTCTCGTAACCTCTGACATATGTGTCCTGTGTTTCCCATCATGCCTTACTGTTGCCAGTATGTGTGTTGGTTTTACTCATTATCTTGTTAAATTATTGAAGTGAATGCTAAACTACCTTTTTATTGGTTTAGTCTGATTATTATCGTATATTAACAACACAACATCTTTTTGCACCCTGCTAAACTTCTTTTATCTTTATATTAGTATTCAAGATGCATTTCAATCCTCTGGGAACTTCCTTATGAGAAAAAATGTTATTATTATTTTAGGAAGGCTCTTGGGCTTTTTAGTATGCATTGGAGTGAAATGACTCCCATGTGATCTGTAAAATAAATTTGAAAACTTCTTATAACCTTGGTACTTTGCTACATTATTGAACCTTCCTGACAACAAAAGCCAAATCCTCACGGCGAATGGCTTTTTTGAGTTAGTGCAAAGCTGAATAATTTGTGATCATTTAACTCACCTGTATATCCATTTCTATAATTAGTATTATATACACTTTTAGAATTATTTAATCATTATTATGCATGAGGTTTTATGCGTGCATATTAATTCAGTGACTGAATAGAATATATAATAAAATTATATAAATATATTATAAATTATATATATACATAATATGTAAAAATGTAAAAAAAGAAAAGATGTTTATTAACGACAATGACACATCATCTAGAAAAAATGAATGCGTGGCGAAAAATTATTGCCAAACAAAGTTGTGCTTGCAAGGCATTTAATGTGGTGGCTTGATCCAAAGGACACAAGTATTTAAGGTCTTAATGCAAGTTTTGCACAAGGCTTGGAAATATGTATTTTTTTTATTATTAAGTACTGATGGTGCACATAGATATTTTGTACTCAAAACAGCATTTTAAAATATATTTTACTTTCACATAAAATCACTTCAGATTTATAGAAAGTAATTGTTTTTGATCATCAAATCAACATATTAGATTGATTTTCTTGAGGATCATCAGAACTGGAGTAATGATGACAAAAATGCAGCTTTGCATCACAGGAATAAATTACATATTAAATATATATTATATATAAAATTACAATCCAGCTCTTTTATAATATTTTACAATATTTTTGATTGAATGAAACAAAAAAGCATTAAATATATTAATTTATCGCAAGCACGTTTCACATACATGAGTTTAATCATGTAGATCAACTAGATTAAGTAATCAGGCTAAGCATGTAAAGTTCAGCTGTAATAGGATAAGACTGAAAAAGAGAATAAAATGCAGCCAGCGCACTAACAACATGCGAGTCGCTTTTCATAGAAGCAGAATGTCATGGCCTCTTCACCTTTTATACAATTTTAAAAGACTTCGACTATTTTGGGTCACTGTGGTAAGCTGCTGAGCATCCCAACGACCCAAAGTCCTCCATCTTCATCGATTTTCCAAGAGGAGGGTGCCGCTCCTGCCTCGTTGACAAAGTAAGCAGGCGTATAAATACAGACAGAACTCAGCCATGCCCTCACCACACCATCTCTTCACAAGCACCATTCAACATGGACATGATAGTGACCTCCCGAAGAAGGGCTTTGGAGACACGGATCCGCGCTCCGTCCTCCACTATGCGCTCGTGGGCTAAAAGCAGTCCTCTGTCTTTCAAGAGATCTACAAATGTGGCCGCATCCAGGACGGCGTACAGCCCCGCCGTGCTCGCCTCTCCGGAAGGCTTCGAGCTGAGAACCGCGCTCAACGAAGATCCGGTGCGCAGTAACGAGAAAGAGCAGCTCCAGGGGCTCAACGACCGATTCGCCAGCTACATCGACAAGGTTCGCTTCCTCGAGGATCAAAACAAGCAGCTGGAGGCTGAGATCCAAGCGCTGAAGCAGCAGAACTTTTCGCAGTCCCTGCAAAGCGATGCGTACGACCGCGAGCTCCAAGATCTGCGCTGCGCCCTGGAGCAGCTCCACAAGGACAAGGCGCAGATGCTGCTCGACACGGACCACATGGATGAGGATATGCAGCGGCTCCGGGAGCGCTACGAAGATGAAGCCCGGCTCAAGGAGCACATGGAGGCTGCGATCCGGGGCATGAAGAAAGACAAGGATGACTCGGTTCTGATGAAGCATGAGCTGGAAAGGAAGGTCCAGGCGCTCGTGGACGAAATGGACTTCTTGCGGCAGAACCACGAGGAGGAGATCAGCGAGCTTCTGGCTCAGCTTCAAGCCGCGGAGGTGCCGGTAGTGGAGATGAGGGACCTCCACAAGACCGACATCACCTCTGCGCTCCGGGAGATCCGGGCGCAACTGGACGGGCTCTCCTCAAAGAACCTCCAGCAGGCTGAAGAGGTGTTCAAGTGCCGCTATGCCATGCTGACGGACGCCGCGGAACACAACAAGGATGCTATGAAGTCCATACGGGACGAGATCGCAGACTACCGCCGTCAGATCCAAGCCAAGAACGTTGAGCTGGAGGCGCTTCGTGGCACCAAAGATTCTTTGGAAAGGCAGCTGCATGATATCGAAGACCGCCACAACACCGACGTTGGCAGTTATCAGGTCAGTTTATTAAAAAAAAAAAGTAAAAAGTTTAACTCAAAATATTAAATGTTTAAATATTAAAATTATTAATAAATACAAAAAAGTAAATTATGTCCTTTATGCATAGTTTTATTTTCATTTTTTTAATTACGTTTAATATATGAATTCGAAAGACTTAAAATGTTTTTCTCGGTGTTTTATGATTTGTATCAGATCTGGAAAAAAAAAACTCAAAACAGAAATCCTGCTGCACTATGTGTGAACACTACAGTCGCGCGTTGCGCAAGCCCTTGGAATAATGGCTGTCTGATGCTTTTACACAATTTTTATGATTTTATAATGTTTTGTTCTTAGTGTGTGTTTATTTGCTGACTCAAAGGCACATGGATGTGTTGCAAAATATAGAATGGCCCAAAAATGCTGCACACTTGGTTTTGAACCGCAGCCATTATTTCACAGGTGGTTTGCGCACTGCCTGCGTAATCATGCGCAACGAGCAGTGCGCATACTTTTTACTAACGGTGCAGGATTTTAGTGGGCTGTTGGGGTAGTTTGAACCAGATACAGTGTAATATATAAATCAAATCATAAAACAAATCATGCAGGGTGCTACGTTGAGTGCTGAGATAACATTTACCCCTAATGACAACTTTTATAAATTGTTTATTTTTAAAAGTTGTTTATTGAAAAATTATAATATTTTTTTAGTCAATACTTTCAATGTTTCATTTTAAGTGGACTCTATTAAAGATTTATTGCATCTGATTCAACAGGAAATGATTCACCAATTGGAAAATGATCTGAAGGGAACAAAATGGGAAATGGCTCGTCATCTTCGGGAATATCAAGATTTACTTAATGTCAAGATGGCACTGGATGCTGAAATAGCAGCTTACAGGTAGAGTCGTATTCCTTTTTGCTCTATTGCATCTCACTGATTAGATTAATGATGATTTTCTCTCTCAAATGTAGGAAACTGCTAGAGGGTGAGGAGACACGCTTCCGTACCGTTTCTGGAAGTATCTCAAGCCCTGTGTTTGCCTACAGCCAGCCTAAAACCTCTAAGGTCAAACATAAAATAGTGGAGGAGATCATCAAGGAGGCCAAAGGAGAGAGTGACCTCGATGATGATCTGGCAGATGTGGCAAAAGAAGTGGCAGAAGAAGCTGCTGACGGAGAAGAGGAGGAAAAGGAGGAAGAGCTTGTCGCAGCCAGTGAGGCCAAAGTAAGTTCTGCTGCTCCTGAGGCTGAAGAAGAGGAAGAGGCAGAAGCAGGAGAAGAGGAAGAAACAGCAGAAGACGAAGAAGCTGCTGAGCAGGAAGAGAAAGAAGAGGAAGCAGAAGAGGTGGAAGACGCAGAAGAAGATGAGGAGGAAGAGGAACAACGAGTGGAAGTGATTGAGGAGACAGAACTGAGTGGTGATAAATCTCCAACAACAGAGAAAGAAGCCAGCGAGAAGGACGAAGAAGGAAAGGAAGAGGAGGAGGAGGAAGGTGGTGAAGAACAAGAGGCAGAAAGCAAAGAAGAAACCAAAGATGATGAGGAGGAGGAGAAAGAAGAAGCCGATGAAAAAGATGATGAGAAAGAGGAGACCAAATCCGAAGGAAACGAAGAGAAGAAAGACGAGTCTGGAGGAGAAGAAACCAAAGCAGAGTCAGAGAAGAGTGACAAAAAAAAGAGCGATTCAGAAGAAGATAACAAGAAGTCACCAGAAAAGGAGAAACCAGAAAATCCAGTAGAAGAAAAGCAGCAAGAAAAAGAAGAAGTTGTTCCCAACGGAGACCAGACGAGCCCGGCCAAAGAAGAAGCCGGTCCAAAAGAAGAGGTCCAAACCAGAACGGTGGAGACCATCACCAACGGAGACAAGGAGGGCAAAGCTGACACAGAGAAAGAGAAGAAGTCTGAAGAAAAGCCTCAGGAGAAAAAGAAAGTCGCCAAGAAGGTGGAGAAAGTCAGCCCGCAGCCAAAGAAGGAGATCAAAGGAAAAGACTGATGCAAATGACTCTTACAGGGAATTAGTTATAACCAATTGTTAGAAATAATTCTATTTGATGCAAATGGCATTTGATGCAGCTAGCAAAAATAATTGCATGCGTGGTTATGATTGACTTGCATGTGTGATCTGGAGGGATGTACTGAGCCATGCTGAGACAGAAACTATAGCGCGTTTGAATTCAAGTGCAAGTACATTTATGCTGCTAATGACCGGAACGATGAGAGATTTTACACGAATGTCAAGTTCTTCAGCAGTTGTTTGGCAATAATGGTGCTATCATATCATCACTCGCAGACGCACTTTGAGCTGTAACTCAACATTTCATTATTTAAAATGATACGATGTCTTTCTAGTATACTTCTTGCCTTAAGACATAATGCACTGACTCAGTGATAAAACACAGCTGTTAACAATGATACTGTGAAAGCTACTGTAAAGGTGCTGCTCTTTGCAATATCACCTCAATCAATAAAAGCTCATCCTTACAAAACTCCTAGTGTGTTTGAATGTTTTTCAAATGTTTTCCAATTAAGTCTCTTATGCTCATCAAAAATATTGTAAAAACAGTGAAATATTATTACAACTTAAAATAAAAAGTTCCAATTGAAACCTTTTAAAAATATAATTTATTCCTGTGATTCAAAGCTGAGTTTTCAGCATCATGACTCCAGTCTTCTGTGTCACATGATCATTCAATTTATTTGAAATCGAAATTTGGAACAATATATCATCAATTCAGTGCCCCCATGCTGAATAAAAGTATGAATTTAACTTTATAGAAGCAAATAACACAAAGATTTTCACAAAAAAGTAGTAGTGCTGTCAAACGATTAAGCACCCATCCAATATAAAAGTTTTTGTTTGCATAATATATGTGTGTTCTGTATATATGTATATATATTTATTTGTGTGTGTGTGTATACATACATACAGTATGCATTTTGTATTATATTTGTATAATTTATCTTATAAATATAATTAATATATAATATAATTTTTTTCTGAAATATGCATGTATATGTGCATAATAAATATACACAGAACACATACATATATTATGCAAATAAAACTATTGTAAAGTTCTCACACAGAAACCTAAACATTCATATTTTGTCACACAAAGTTACCATTGCAACCCAAAGTTGCTCATCTTGCTGCTTTCATATAATGCTTCCTGCATAATAAAAATATTAAGATCTCAAATTTCCTTCCATTAGAAGATTACATCTTTACATGTAAACTAAGATTAATAGTTGGCGATAAAACCTTTATTTTTTTCTATGTGGGCAAATGCAAAGAATAATAGCTAGACCGAAAAAGTATGCATGACTAATCTCACAAACGTTTCATCATGACATGGACATTAATCCCATTTTTCTTCTCAAACGAGACCATCTCTATGCCCCTCGATTAGTGTGACTAGACATCAGTGTGTAGCTCTCAATTAAGATAATGGAGAACATGTGCTGCTCTGGCTTGTTAGAGCTTTAGCCAAGTCCTCGGGAGCATCAGGTAACTGAATTTGTCGCTGAAGGGGCAGTAATTGGATTTGCATGCTTAAAAACACTAATTCTGAAATGCAAACATTACATCAATACAGGTTTGTGCTGATCACCGGGTCTGGCTTGGAATCACAATGCGACAGGGCATTTGGCCGACACACTTAATGCACAACGGTTATAGTTTATGGATGAATTCTCATAGGGTTCAAACCCACAAATTTTAGGTTAACCGTTCAGATTTTTACCATTCTGCTCATGTGTACGTGCCTGGTTGTGGGAATCTGAAGCGGAGCTTTCAGGGGATTCTGCTCTGTGCTGTTCGAGTGCTGAATGCACACAAACTAGTCACATGACATCACTCTAGTGAATCACTTTAGCTGAGCTCTGAGGTTTCTTGCATTATATTGATTACAGCTGTCATGAATAAATCATTAATGCAGACCTATACTGGAGTTGATGGCTGCATACTAGCAGATTTAGTGGATTTTTAGTGTACCTGATTGAGAACAGGGGCAGTCTCTCTGCAGTATGCAATATACTGTGTGCATTATGCACATTTTCTGAATACCTTAAATATTTGGATTGCCTAAAATGTGTCGCAAGCACATGGTATACTGCATCTCACAATGCATCATGCTTAAACTTTAATTTCCGGCATTACAAATGAACATGAAGCAATTTTTATTTTTATTTAAAGCAATAATTCACCCTAAAATTACAATTTCTTCACCCTTGGGCGATCAAAGATATAAAGATATGGTGTTTCTTCGCCAGAGCAAATTTGCATCATTCACTCACCAATGGATCCTCTGCAGTGAATGGATGCTGTCAGCATAGCTGATAAAAACACCACAATAATCCACAAGTAATCCACACCACTCCAGTCCATCTGTTTACATCTTATGAAGTGAAAAGCTGCATGTTTGTAAGAAACAAATCCATTTTTATGATGTTTTTATTTAGAATCTTTGCTTTAGGCCAAAATAGCAGTCCATAATTCACAACAATGCTCCTTCCTTATATAGTCCTCTCACATCAAAACCCATGCACACATTTGTTTAGGACTGTATTTACTTGTAAACTGTGTTTGATCAGTTCAGATCTCTCTACTGATTCAGACAAGATTACTTTTTCACTAGAGAAAGTAATATTAGGCATAGAAGATAAAAACACCTTCTTACAAACAACCAAGATTTTAATTCATGGTCGTGTGGATTACTGTGATGTTTTATCAGCTGTTTGGATTCTGAAGGCACCCATTCACTGCAAAGGAGCCATTTGTGAGCACACGATGTAATGCTACATTTCTACAAATCTATTCAGATGAAGAAGAAAACTCATTTACATTATTGAAAAATGCAAAGTAAAAATTAAACTTGCCATTTGATGAATTCTGCATGCTACATAACTTAATTTGTTCTACGCCACATAATACATAATATCATAGCATACTGCACAATTATAGGTAGAACAACAAAGCAATGCACAAAGTTTGTCAAGGTTTGTCAAATTTTTATTAGTAGGCAATGAGCCTTTCTTTGAGGATCTGGTCTAAGGCATTTTGAATACTAAGCGCACTTAACAGTGTGATTAATGCTGAAGGGAAACAGACACAATGCTCAAAGAATATTGTTTGCATTTCAATAAATAAAACAGCAATCGAAACAACACAAGCAACCTGCAATTATATCTTCCTTGCCAAGCGCAAACATAAGACATGTCTTCAAGCAAAGGCTGCTCTGGCTTTGGCCGATCTCTTTGCATTCTCGTTGCATTAATTCTTCTTTTCTGCACATACGGTTAGCTTTTACTTTAAACTGAATCTAAAATCGATCAGCAGGACACAGTGAAGTTGTCTTTGAGATGTCTGTATGTGTGAGATAAATGCATGAGGTTTGATCACCTCCGGATAGCACCAGGGGGTTTGGTCCGGTGTGTTTACTTCTCTTTTGGCTTGGCTTTCTCATCTTTGCTCTCTTTCTCCTCTCCTCCTTTCTTTTTCTCCTCTTCTTTTCCAGCATCATCCTTTTCTGCCTCATCTTCTTCTTCACCTTCACCTTCTTTTTGATCACCTTCTTCACCCTCTACTTCTTCCTCTACTGCTTCCTCTTCCTCTGCTTCTTTTCCTTCTTCCTCTTCCTGTTCTCCTTCATCCTCACCTTCTCCCTCTCCTTCCTCTTCACCTGTAAAAAAGACAGCAGGGTATAAATATCAGCACTGCAAATAGTGTTAATATATAATATTTACTATTTAGATGTTAAATACATAAAATAATCTAGCTACAATTAAATTAAATTAATGGAAACATAAAAAAAATAATCATAATAATAATTAAATAATAAAAAATCTAAATAATAAACCAACAGTGATGTAAATTAAAATAAAATAAATTATATGCTATATATAAAATACCACAAATGATTCTCACCCTCTTCTTCTTCCTCCTCTTCCCCCACAACCTCCTCCTCCTCTTCTTCCTCTTCTTCTTTCTCTGGACTTGCCCCGGCCTCCTGTGCCTGGCTGGCTTCAATGATTTCATCTGGTGTGGCAGAGTAGCTCATCAGTCTGGTTCCCAGAAGATAGGGGGCGCCAGAGCTCAGGCTGGCTTGCACAGAAAACACGGGGCGGCCGAAAGAAGGAGTGGCGGCAATGGAGGGAGAAAACACACTTGAGATTCCACCAATACCGCCTACGTTGAAGCGTGTTTCTTCACCTTCTAGAAGCTTTCTGTTGGAGCATAAACAGAATTACATTCAAGATACATTTACGTTTAAATAAAAAAATAAGTAAAACCATATTGACTGACTTCAGAATTTAAATAAATCTTCTACTACATATGTTACCAACCTGTAAGCAGCAATCTCAATGTCCAAGGCCATTTTCACATTGAGAAGGTCCTGATATTCTTTGAGGTAACGGGCCATTTCACTCTTCATGGTCCTTAGCTCATTCTCTAAGTCACCAATGGTATCCTGTCCAGAAAAAAAAGTATTTAACGACCAAAATTAAGATTTCTGTAGAACAGAGTTGCATTTTTTAGCTTTCCTGTAGTAGGGTACGCCTCTAAAAATGCCAAGATCATGGGTTCATTTCCCAGAAAAGCAAGAATTGATCAAATGTGTACTATAAGTGTTGGATCTGCCAAATGCATAAACGTATATTGCACATGCAGTTATCATTCTGACCTGTAGGGCGGCGATCTCAGAGCTCTGTTTCTCCTCGACGTCTTGCAGTTGTCGCTCCAGAGCTTGGTTCAAGTCCTGGCATGCTTCAATCTCCAGGTCTCGAGCTTTCAGCAGGCGACGGTACTCCCCAGCCTCGTCTTTAGCGGTGCGGATGTTGTCCGTGTGTTTGGCTGTGTCGTCCGCCATGGTGCTCACCTTCCCACGGAACCACTCCTCTGCAGCCTGGACGTTCTGCTGCGCCAGGCGCTCATATTGACCTCGGATATCTCGGAGAGCAACCGAGAGATCCGGTTTGGCCACTTCCATCTCAACAGATACCTGGGCGCTGTATTGCACCTGAGCTTGGAGCTCGGCGATTTCACTTTCATGGAGCCTCTTGAGGAAGGCCAGCTCATCCAGAAGATTGTCAGCTCTTTTTTCAAGCTCAGAGCGGGCCAACGCTGCATCATCCGTCCCCTTCCTGGCATCCACCAGCCGTCTTTCGGCTTCCTCACGGACTAGGACTTCTTCTTCGTAGCTGCCCTGCAGAGCCTTGAGCGCCTCTTCCAGTCGGTCCCGCCTGTCTTGAGCCGCTTGGCGCTCCCTGCTGGCCTCGTCTACCGCCGCACGAAGTTCCCTCGCCTCTTGCTCGTACAGCCCCCTGAGACGGGAGGGTTCACAGTGCCTCTGGCGCAATAACATCAGCTCTGCCTCAAGGGCACGGTTCTGGAGCTCCAGGCCATGCACGCGATCAATGAAGCCGGCGAAGCGGTCATTAAGGTCTTGGAGCTGAGCCCTCTCCTGCGTCCGCACTGTTTTAAACTTTGAGCTCAGCTGAGTGGCTTGGCTCAGGTCCAGATCTGGTGATGCAGCAGAAAGCTGCAGACCTGCAGAAGAGGAGAGAACCGAGGCACGGGACGGGGATGAATAGGTCGAATAGACGGAGCGAGAGCGACTGCTTCCTCCACTGAAGGGTGTCCCGCTGCGTACCACCACCCTCCTTCGCTGCACGGACGGCAGATAGGGGTTGTAACTCAAGGAGCTCATGTTTGTTGAAGAGAGAAGAGAGAGGAGTGAAGAGAGATGAGAGAAGAGACGGTTTCCGCAGTGCTGCTGCTGCTGTGGAGAGGTCTGCGAGGATGCAGCAGCACTGGCAGGGCTTTTTATAGCAGGCGGGGAGACTCTGACGCAGGGCTTTTTCTGACAGCATGAATCAATTACCTTCCAGCCCGAGTTGGGATGGGTTCTCGTGGAAATTACAGAAGTGGATTGGTAATGCAATGCGAGAACGAACGAGAGAGTGAGCACAGCAAAAAGGGCAATGAGGACAAAGGTTTCAAGAGCTTTAGGAGGAAAAATAACAAGTCATTGTGTGGCTACAATGTACGGCACTAAAATGTAAAATCTACATATTTTCACATCAAGTAATCAGGGTGTACGAAAGTGTACATTTAGCTGCCTTTGAAATCTCTGTCACCATTGGCAAATCTGACTACAAACTAGACATAAACAGTATCAGAAGCACTAACACAAGTAAATGCTTCTCTCTGGTGGTGGTTGAATGTATTGTGAAAAAGTCTGCATTCCATTTGAATCACTGTGAAACAATGCAGAGTCACTAAAGAATCTGAAAAAAAAGGGTTAGTTAAACACGGTATATCAGTCCAAAGCAGATGCAGCAGGCAGAAGACAAAGTTATGTTTTTAAATGAGTTAATTGAACATATGTAATGCCTTAATTCAAGCAGAAACAATTTTAACAAGTTACAACTTCAACCAAAGAACACATTAATTCTTTTTAACAGTATTAAATCCCAGAAGACCTCGAATGGAAATAAATTTGTTCTTTTACTCTACACAAAAAAATTTATATAAAGATATAAAATTTTATATTCAATTTATAAATATGTGATAAATAAAAAATAAATAATAAATAATAAAATAAATATATAAAATAAGAACAGTAAGCCTAATAATATATATTTTAAATGTTTTTAAATATGTCAAATTCATATAATATACTTCAGCAACAAAATCTGACAATAACTGATAAACCCATAAATTGTTTCTTGTGCTTAAATATCATTTTTAAAAGTGTGTATTTTAGTATAATATTAATAATAATAATAATAATAATACATTTATTTTATATAGCACCTGTAAAGCGATGTACAAGCAAACATCACAACAACAAAAACAGCGCACTTTAAATACAATAAATATTCAACAAACAATGTAAAACTAAAATGAATAATGGTTGTTTTAAGAATGTTTTAAGAAGAAATTTAAAAGTCACAAGTCGGGAGAAAATTCCAAAGCTTAGGAGCATGAGTAGAAAATTCTCTATCACCCCTAAAACGACACCTTGTCTTGGGAACAACATAGAAACCGCTCTGAGAGGAACACAGATTAGAATGCAGAGAGATTTATATTTTAGCATAAGGATTTTAAAATAAATATGGCATGATATAATCACCAGCCCTCACAGAATTCTAGCAGCTTAATTTAGTAAATATATAAAGTTTGTTAATGGTGGATTTAGATCCAGCCCAAAAACCATTACAAAAGTCAACATGTGAAAAGAAGGCACACCAACATGCATTTAAGAATGGCTTGATTTTAGAAGGGGCACCTATTAAATTAAAAGAAACCTACCTGTTGATCTTTATCATTGTAGGGTGGTTGTGTACACACACTCACAACACACATTTCAGTCCAAACAGCTTGTACAAGTGCATGTGGCACCGGATGACCCCTTTAAAATGTGCGCATAAGACGGAGTGAAGGAGAGAGAGTGAGAGAGACTGCGTGCATGTGAACTGTGTGTGTATGTGCTGGGGCGCTGTAAAGGGGGGGCTAAACAATGACGATTCTTGGGGCCCATGACTGAGAGGGGGCCCAGAGAAGCCCTCAATAAAATTGTCTCAGCTGTGTTGGGGGCCCTGTCAAGATTCTTTTCATGGGGCCCAAAATCCTTAGCAGCACCCCTGTGTATGTGTGTGCATGTTCATAGCACGTGCTAGACAAACAGCATCCTAAGCAAAATAAGCCAATCAGCTTTCAGTGTGGGCGGGCTTATATTTCTTTCTCAGGAAACCGAAGTTATCAGTTCAGTGCAGGCTACAAGATTGTCGTGGCAGAGAGAGAGTGACTCGACTGTAAACAACATAACAAACATTTCTGTAGTTTTGAAGAAAAAAATCTGCCTTTTTATTAAACCAGAGAAAAACGACGCAGTCTCAATGCTACAATAATGATAGAAGCAAAGTATTCCACAGTTTTGACATATCTTCATAAATTACTTTTTCCCCTTCAAAAATGGCTCACAAGACATTTTATGTTTATTGTCCCCCCCTACTGTTAAATGAAATGTACACCCTTACTTCTGTAGGATCTCTGTGAAAACAAAACAGCTCAAAACAGTGTAAGGAAGTTAAAATAGCATGGGTGCAACATGGGTTAATAATATTTTTTAGCTACATTTTCCCTTTATAATGTTGTTTTACATTCTTGTGTTCAGCAGAAAATGTCAGGATATTCTACAGGCAAGAAGCAGATGAAGGGGAAGCAGAAGATGGAGCTATTAGAAATTAGTTTATTGAAAATTCATATACCAAGAAAAAAGGAAATTATTACCGTTTCTTAAAGTTGTATGCAGTGTTGGGAAGGTTACTTTGAAGTTTACTTGTAATTGAAGACTACAAGTTAGCAACAATTTCAATTACTTTATTAAAGCACTGTAACTGATTAATTGCTTCAGACCTTAACACCTCTTTTACTATGAGATCTTTTATATTAAAAAT
>JAUCMU010000143.1:3032555-3057580 GCA_032275025.1 Enteromius treurensis
TCCACCTTGCCACACTACATAAATGTGCGCTGTTAGATTAATGTGAATATTCAACAGAAGCTGACGCGCGCTCTGCAGGACAGCCTCATCCCCTGCATATTACCTTTTCTGCAGAAACAACTTAAATACACCTTAATTTTTGCTTATAATGGTAAACTAATACATCATTCGGAATTGTAAAGGGTCTACTATTATTGGCGTACATTCACAATATAAGCAAAATATGGTGCTTTTAGAAAACAGTACAAACTTCATGATCAGAAGCACTAACGCATGTGAATGCTTCCATCTAGTGGTGGTCAAAGGTATTGTGAAATTATAACACGAGTCACATTGGAGGAATTCTAACTACAGATCAAACCAACCAACACTACATTTCAACCTTTATGTCATTTAATACCTACAATGCCTTGCGAAAGTATTCATCTTTTTCACATTTTGTTATACTGCTACCTTTAATTAAACTGCTTAAAATGACTTTTCCCCCAACATCAATCTACACTAGCAAAACAAAAACAAAACATATTTATTGGGCAAATACAAAACTAAAATGATTCCATTGCAGAAGTATTTATACCCTTAACTCAATATTTAGCTGAAGCATCTTTAAAGTCTCAAGTATTTTTTGTTTGATGCGACAAGCTTTGCTCGTCAGCGATTTGCCAATTATCTGCCACTCTTCTCCTTAATTCTTCACCTTTCAACCTCTGTCAGGATGGATGGAGGCAGATGCACATGTTCAGGTTTCTCCAGAAATATTTGACTGGGTTCATACTCAGGCTGTGTCTAGGCCACTCGAGGACCTTCACAGAGTTGTCTATAAGCCACTCTTGCTGTGTGCTGCACTGAGTCCATCCTCAAACCTGTTTCTCAGTTCTTCAAGAAGTTCCATTTGACTTGACTGCATGGTCTTTGCTCTGATATGCATTATCAGCAGCTAGACCTTTTATTAACATGTGTGTGCCTTTCCAAATCATACCTATTCAATTGAATTTGCAACAGGTTCACTTCACCCTAAGTGCAGTAACATCTAAGACCAATATGAATGCTCATGAGCTGCATTTCAAGTGTACCAGATAAGGGTATGAATACTTATGCAATGGAATGATTTTAATTTTCTAAAGATGTTAAAAGCCTGTTTAAGGTTAAGGTGTGTCGACTGATGTGGAAAAAAAGTCATTTAAAGCGGTTTAAGATAAGGCAATGTGGAAAAAAATGAAGGGGTATGAATACTTTCGCAAGCGCCCTGTAAGTAACTTCCCGAATACAGCAGGTTATCCGTGATAGTACAGAGACCTGACTCTGTGGACTGAATCAGTCTCAGAGAACTGAGCCACTTCCTCCAGAATATGATCACCAAGCCAACTCGGCACATCTCCAGTGATATAGTGATCCTGATATTAATATATATTCACACTGTACGACACAAGAGATTCAAACATTTCTTTAATACTACAACTACAAAGTTGATCTTGTTAAGGCACATTCAGACTATCACATAAATGATAATAAAGAAAATGGATTTGATTCCATTCCAAATCAGCTTAAATAAAAACACATAACACACCAAAAAAAATGCAATGCACATATGCCAGTGAAGCTGTACATGATATTAAAGATTTAACTGTAAACAATTATCAGATTTCATAGTCAAAGATATACAAATAAACTACAAGATTTTAGAGTAAATTACCAGGTAATGTGTAAAACAGTGAAGTCACTGTCATTTTGACACAGAAAAAACCAAGTCACATCAATTGCATGACATTATTTTAATATTGTTTGTATTACTTTCTCACTCTGAGATCATCTGGAAAATTATCTTTCTTAATGTCAATCAAACGAGGCAGGCACAAAGTCACTGTTATCTGAGTTTTAATGAAAACACTGATCATTAAGGGCTTCATATTCACAAGCACACACATAATCCGCATCTTTCAGCGAGGAGAACGTCGAGGTTTGAATCTGTCCCAGCTGGCTTGGTCCCTCCAGCTGTTCTCTGGGAGCAGAGACACCTTTAGTCTGTCTGGCAGCGGTAGGGCTTTCACCTTCTCCTCGAAGGGCCAGGGCCGCAGACAGCAGCGGATGAGTCTCCTGCACAGGCACCTCAGTGGCAGCGGCCGCCTTTCTTGCTCCTCTAGTCTGTTGTAGAGCTCCAGCAGGGGCTGATGGGTAGAGACCTGGTCCAGCATAGGCAGCTGTGAGCGGGAGAAAAGAGGAGGAACAACTGGAGAGCAGATTCTGGCCAGATCCAACAGCACTTCAGCTTTGGCTAAAACATCCGCCGCCTCTGCAGCATCTAAAGTTTCCTGGAGAGCTTCAGCGAGACGTGTGAATATCAGCTGCTGACCCGTCCAGTGAGAGGCGCTGTGGTGAGAGCAGACAAAGGAGGCACCGTGCTGGAGGAGAAGGGCGCTCAGGGGAAACAGCAAGTCAAAATTCTCCAGACTGGTGTAGGTTAGCGAATGTTCCCAAACTTCCCCATCCGTAGCATTCAAGCAGCAGCTGGGATCGGCACCGTGGCTGATCAGAAGATGTGCCACCCGGGTACAGAAGTGCCCGATCTCCTTCGCATCCTCTGCCCTGCTGTCCAGAGCCTCCTTAACCAGGAACGTGAGCGAGGACATGGGCGTCTCGCCGTCATGTGTGGTGGCGTTCACATCTGCACCTGCACAGGATTACAAAAACACAATTACAACGTTAATAACAATAAGCAATAATTAAAAAAAAAATGCCTTTAAAGAAAATTACAAATAAAATTAAATATAATATGAAAATGTAATAAAATTATTAATCAAATAAAATAATTACTCTCTGTGTGTGTGAAATTAATTTGAATAAAATTAAGAATACAATTTCTAACCTTGTATAACATTTTATGCAAATATATACGTTTTATATATACACAAATTTTATATATACATGTGTATGTATGTATATATATGCAAAAAATTTGTTGTATATATATTTAAAAATGATTTCATCTATATATTTTTTTTTTTTATATATATTTTTATATTTTGCTGGGGGAGGGGCACATTATTTATTTTATAAACAAAATAAATATTTATATTCATATTTTTTTATTGTGCATTCCAATTAATCTCAATTAAACTGCAGTTGGGGTATTTTTAAAAAACTTTTTTAAGTTAAAAAAAACATTAAAAAAAACAATAATAAAAAACATGACTTTTGAGTTATCCGTTTTCGCAAATAAACTTAATAAAAAATAACATTACAACAATAATTATTTAAACTTTTCTATAATAAAACCATTTTTAAAACACCTATTAATAAATATGTCTGACGAAATCTTTTCTCTAGCAATGTCAGAGCTGATGTTTTACATGCACAGTGAAGCACCTCTTTCTAGAAGCAGCTTTATATTGTCCACATTATTGACCGTGAGTCCATCACTGCTGGCCAGAGCATGAAGCAGTGCAGTTTTTCCTGTGAAAGAGCAAGCATGTGTTGCATAATCAGAAACCATTCTATTCTAACATTTTATATTATTAGTTCATTTAGCTGAAATACCATTCTTATCTTTTGCATTCACATCAGCACCCAATTCCAAAAGAACACGCAGACACGGCAGCTTATCCACCTCCTCGCTGGCCAAATCAAGAGGGCTGCTTTCATGAATCTAAAGCAATTTTTTTTTTTTAATACATAATAGATAAAATGTATGCAAAATGCAGAAAATGTCTGTATTTAAAATAAAACAAAAAATGACAATTAAAATAAAATCTATTAATTATGAAGCATAGTTGCATTTAAATAATTACATAAATCCTCACCCTGTCCCTCTTTTCAATTTCAGCTCCTTGAGAGATCAGCATCTGCACCATCTCTGGCTTGTTCCTCAACACTGCGATGTGTAAGGGGTTGTAGTACGATACAGGGTCTGGATCCATAGGAAAAGGGTCTGATAATGTTTCAATGATTTTAGTGAGGTTTATCAGAATCACAAAATCCTCCACAAACCTTCAAAGTTGAGATCAGCTCCGTAACGCAGAAGCACCTGTGCTGCGCTGACCAACCCAAGATCAGCCACTCGAAACAGAGAGTAACTAATTCCCTCCGTGAAGACGGCAGACTGAGACTCTCTGTCCAGCAGCTCCGCAAGAGCCCCAGAGAGGGTTTCTTCATCATCTTGCCTGTCAAATGCAGGATATTCAAAATGCAGTCCATACAATTCTGTCATCTTTGCAGTCTGGTTTACTAACCTGCGCTGGTTTTCTCCTTCTACCCCCAGGACACACATCACAGCATCCACCAGCGGCTGGTACTCATACACGATCCTCCTGAAGCCGTGCAGGAAAGGCATAGTGTGTTCCCTTTGTGCCACAATCTCTTCACGCTGTAAAACAGCAGATACACGTAAACTATACACAAATCATGTTAGTCAGCATAGCATAACATAACATACACAATTATACAATTAAATACAACAGAAATAAGTCTGCTTGGGGTAAATTAATCCATGTTATAAATTATTTTACAGCAAATAAGGTATATAGTAATTTATAATTATATATAAAGACTGCAATTATATAATAAAATAATGCACATTCATGCAACAGTTTGTCAGATGGACCACACCTCTAAAAGAGCGGTTCATCCATGAGAATTATTTTATATTATATATATATATATATATATATATATATAAGGAGAGAAAGGGGAAATTTAATTATAACGTCTGAATTAGCAGAAAAATGAATATATAACGTAAAAGCAGATTTATTTATTTTGTTCGTTGTTTCATGTCGTTGAATCTTTACTTGTCTGTCAGCTGCTTACCGCTTTCTTTGTGACTCATGCGTATTCAAAGCTGCCGGAAATCTTTTTAACATAAATACATATAATAATTTGCCTTTTATTCTTATGTTTGTTATTCTTTTAGCTTACCCACTGCAGAACCGGAAGTAGTTCCTCCCACATGTTACAGTGAACGTAACTGTCGTGAGGTACTTTTTTGCTTTTCAAAATAAAAGCACACGCAGAAACGCGGGCTTATAAATAATTAATGACCGTTAATTTCAAAATAAAAGCCCTTACATATAAAACTAGAAATGAGATTTAGTCGTTCGTGAGAAACAGGTCTCGAGTCACCACAAATCGAATTTAAAATTTAAAAATAAACACACACAAATATATATTATATATGAAATATTTTAAACTGTATTAACTATTATATTATTCACTTGAAGGACCTAGTCATATTCAAATTTGAAATATTATACCTTTGCACTAAACATGTGCTTCAATCTTTAAAAGTGAAAAATATACATTAAAAAACACAAAAACCAAGTGTAGCTCAACTCAGCAAGTGTGATTAAATTTATTGAGTTCAACAAGACATAAATACAGTAGTGTTATTGTGCAAGCGAACGCAACTTCAGTGACACACAGACTCAACATTCCCATTCTCACACACTCGCTCACTAAGACACACAATGCACAAAGGTGAATAAAGTATATTAACATCTCCTCTCTTAAGTTGCACATTTATGACACAAAGCAATAACGAATTTCACAAACAAGCGCCACGTTCCCACGAAACCAACAAAAACAGAAATATCAGCCCTAAATCATAGATAAGACACAAATTTCTTTCATGGTCCACACTCACACTCACTCAAAACACAACAGCCATCTTGACATTTACAGTAGGAGTTTCATTGCACATGATTCAAGCCAGACTGCATGGAAGATGCTGTTGCCAAGGTAGCGAAAGCTTGGGAGTTGCCGTGGTTACTTCTGCTCCCGTCTCCAGATGATCACCATTCCAGTGGCATCAGAGGAAGCCAGCAGACTTTCGTCGCAGTTGAAGCTCACGTCCAGGACAGGCCCGCTGTGGCCCTGCAGCTTGTTAACGATTGCCTTAGTGTTGCGTTCAACATCGAAAAAGTAGACACATGCATCCTCGCTGCCGGTGACTACAAGAAGGAAAGAGCAGGATTCACTTACTCTGGCTTTGCTCCAAGACATAGTGAGCTGCTTAAATAGGCAACATCCTAACTGAAAGGGAATCTCATAAGATGATTGTGACATGCCACACAAACAGGAAACTGATTGACTACAATTTTTTTTCTTGAACACGACTAGCTTACCCAATAACGAACGATTCAAAAGACTTAATGAATAAATTAATTTTCTTTTAATATTCCAATAATCAAGGAAATGAAATATGAAGCAGCACAACTGCTTTCAACATTAACAATTATTAGAAATTATTAATTACTTGAGCAGCAAATCAGCATATTAAGTCACAGTCACACCTGTGATCATGCAAAACTTCAAGGAATAGTTCACCCAAAAATGAAAACATTGTCATCATTTACTCATCCTTGAATATTTACAAAGCTGTATGAATTTCTTTGTTCTGCCAGAAAACAAAAGAAGATATTTTAAAGTAAGTTTGTAACCAAGGCTGTTTTGGGTCAACCCAAAACTTTTGAATACTAGTGAACATATAACACAGAACAGACAGAAATGGCCCGTAATATGATGATTACAGCCTTACCAACACAGGCTCCCTGTCTGAAGGACATGAGAGGACAGAAGATGCTGTGCAGCGGTTGGGATCCGTGTTGAATGGGGAAACTCCTCTTCAGCTGTAGAGTCCCTTCATTATCCACGACCCTGTCAACACCAGGTCCACACTGATGAATGATCATCTCAGTCAAGAGAAAGTGACAGTCTGAATTGCTGTTAGTGCGTTCTAACCTGTAGAGTAGTAGTTTGTTGACACAGGCGTTGACGAGCAGCGACGGATCCCGTGCCTCTCGACTGATCCAGGAGCGGGCTGAGATGCTGGAGATAGGGCTGCCCTCATTCACCACCAGTCTCTTAGCTTTGGTCAGTTTTCCTGGCCAAAAAGAACCTCAGCTTTACATAAACACCAAACTAGCAACTAAACCCATGTCTTCCAGATTTTCCACTCAAGCTTTATGCAAGACGATATTTTTGCACCGTACCTGTGGCCATGTCAAAGAGGAAGGAGAAAATGCTTCCCTTGTCATCACCAGCCCACAGGATTCTCCCCGGAGCATCAAACGAGAGAGAAAGCACTCGACCCGTGAGTTTACTGGAGCCTCCTTTCACTTTCTTCCCAGTGGAGATGTTCACCACCTGCAGGTGGTGTTTACTGTTGCCAACCTGGGGAGGGACAACAAAGGACACATTTGATGCATCATATCAACTGAAAACACTTCACAGCAAAATCATCATGCCGTAGATGGGTTTTAGGCTAGGAAATGCAAAACAGACGCATCTTATATTTATAAAAACTAGAAAATTAAACATCTGTTGCTCTCTTTTTGGCCTTGGTTAATACAATCAGTATTTTTTTTGTTTATATTGCAGCAATGTATAAAGGCCTTATTTAGATTACAGACACTACTGAGTGAGTGAATGTTATTTTGAAATATTTTCCCCGAAGTACAGTTTGCATTTGCAGGCTTTTATGGCTTTTCAGAGCTCCATATCAATCAAAACATTACATTTTAACGAGAGATACAATTTCATATATTGTATATTTTTATATATTATATTTTTATGGGCCAAAAGTAAGGCATTCTGATTTTTATGTACATCAATGAGATATATGTACAAGATACAAGAATGCTTACATAAAATGCATATATATCACTTGTCACTCTTTCTCTCCTAATAATGTCCTAGAGTAGCATGATTTTAGTTTTCTTAGTTCTTAGTTTTATGATCCAAGCTCTGCAGTTTTAAAATATTTCTTGCAATGCAATACAATGATGATTGACGGATAAACAAATAAATCTTCTTTAAAATCCTGATGCTGAATTTTATGATACTTACATTTTAAAGTAAACCTTACAACAATACAATTTTCACATTGCATGTTATATATAAATCAAACTCATAGCACCGCCTGATAATAAGTTTAATGAGTGTTCACACATATAAGAAAAAATCCTTTAAAAGCCATATGAAAAAGAATTTATTAGAGATAAATAATCAAGCTATCATTTACAGTCAAATGTCATTGAGACAAATTTTAAAGGTCGCCCACCACAGTGGTTTGTGAGCAAGTAAAATTTCCCATCACTGCACACAAATTACTCTTTTTGGCTGGAGGTGCTTGTTAATTTCACACCATAATAGGATTACTGAAAGGGCTTACGGTATTTGTTACAGCAGTCTGCAGTGTTTAATCAGCATAAACAATTCCATATACCCAGGCCAGAAAAATTCTGTCACCTTGAATTATCCTATATTACCTTCATATACAACAAATAATAACGAAACTTGTGGTTTTTACAAAAATATTTAGTGGCTCAGCTGTTTTCAGCATATCAGAATGATTTCTGAAGGAACATGTAATACTGAAGACGATGCTGAAAATTCAGCTTGCTTCTAAAATATATTAATATATTCCTAATATTACTCTTTTTACTGTATTATGATCAAATTAGAGCATGAGAGACCTTCAAAAACATTTACGAATCTTACTGAGCTGAGCAGAGTGAATGCTAATCGTACTCACCACAGTCAGGTTGTTGTTCATTGGCTGAAAAGTGCAGCACAGCAGCTCACTGCCCTCTGGGTCGGCCACTTCTCGGATGCAGCGTCCATCCTCTGTATTCCAGATGCGCAGAGTGCTGTCTTTTGACGTGGACACAATGATGTCATTGCTGAGCGACCAGGCGAAGTCAGTCACAGGACCAGCATGGCCCTTTAGTGTCACCTTTACAGTTGGTGGAGGCGGGGACAGCGTCATGATTGACAATGTCCCATCCAACGAGCAGCAGGCAAGGAGGTGTTTATCATCATTGGCAAACTGTAATCGAGGAACTGAGGAGAGGAAATAGTAAAAGGTTTAAATGAGAGGGTGAAAAAACTGTCCAGTGTATGCACTGAAGCAGGCTAGGGGTAATGCAACAGCACAGGAAACGGATTAAAAGCACTTCTTGGTCAAACTGCTGGTCTTAATGAAGTTATGTCTAAGGTGGATATATACGAAGTATCCGATATGTGTCAGAGCAAAATGTTAACAAAAAACATTTTTAAAAAAGCAGCAGAATCAAGAAGTCGCTGTCTTAAGTATATGGTGTTGACCATCAATAAAAATAAAAAAAGCTGGTATAGACTACAGTAATTTTGGTTGGTCATGTCATTAATAGCTTGCTCACCTGCTGAGTCGACATGCTGGTCAAAGATGTGGTGCATGCCAGCAAAGGCGTAGTTCTCACTGAGGGTCGTGTCACCTGCCATGGCTCGACTGGCTTCTGCCACTGACGTAGGCACCAGGCTACCTGGAGGCCTGGCACATCAGAGAAAACCAGAAACTTATTCATACCAGTACACAGTGCACATTAATAACACTAGGCATCAAATATGTTCAATGAAATCCAATCCTTGTTTCTTACAAATTTTGGGGTGCTGATTCTAAAAATATTGCCTGTTTTGCTTAAACGTGTCACACTTTTACACAAATGTGTTTGGCGAACATTTGTAAGATGAAGCAGTTAGTGGGCTTTACCTTTCATCATACACCGCCCTGTTCATCTGGGCTTGCAGCTGGTATGACCCACGACTTACTGATCTCCGGTGGCCTCTGGCACCCTGAGCCCTGGGATCCTCCTCGAAGTCCTTATTGAAAGACAAGAAAGAGGATAAGAAGACCACGAAGCAGCAATGAAGGATGATTTTAGAGTTTAGCATTACAGCAACAAAAAGCCCTTCACGCTTGCAAACTACATGCTCTGCAGCTCTCATACAACACAATGACCTGGATTGCTATTTATATCAAGGACTATATAGATGCTCTATCTCGCCCTCTGTCTGTGTTTTTGTGGGGCATATTTCAGCCCAGAACTCCTCATCCGCATTTCTCAAACCCTTTTCCCTGTTTCTGAATGCACCTAACCTCCATGCGATCCAGTGTGGTGCGGGAACTGCGCACACTGCTGGCTCTGAAGCTGCTCTGCTCTGACAGAGGCCCGTAACGCAGGGCGAGCAACTGACTGCGCAGACGCAGATATTGCCTGCGCAGCCCCGGCTCAAAGCCACACTTGGCATTCTCGCGGAGCAACTGGCTGCGCCGGCGGATGTACTGCGTGCGGAACTGGGGGAACGTAGGTGTGCGGTAAGCATTGTACCTAAGAGGCAAAAAGACAGAAAACAGACAACATTGTGACACATGATTAGTCACATCAAAAACATACATATGTATTAAAATTAGGAGTCCTGCTCCAATGACAATCATGCACACACCTTGCGTCCACTGCCAGCACCTGCTGCCAAACAGCAGCCATGAGATCCACAAACACAGAGAGATGCAGGAAACACAAGGGCTGCAAGTTACACAAAGACACTTTTTTAGACATTAAACAAATAAATAAAAACTTAAGACCTCCAAACAGGCAGACTCTAAATTAAAAAAAAAAATGTATTTATAAACATATAGGCAGCTGCGTAGTTTGTGTAAAATACATTTATACAGCATATAAGGAAAGTATTCTTTGTTAAATTATTATGAATAAAGTCAATAAAATAATTGTTTCCAAAGTTAAATATTTGGCTTTTGCATTGTCATTTTACTATACACAATATTAAAATATTATCTGGAAATATATATATATATATGTTTAATTACTTTGGCAACGTTCATATAATTATGATATATCATATTATTATTATACATACATATAAACACATTTATGGGAAATAAATAACAATCTTGATTTCTTTGGAAGCAAAATGAAATGACAACATTTAGTAAAAGGTAAACAAACACACTAAACGTTCTGCATTAATACATTACATGGGAACATTAACAGTCCTAAAACATATTTTATAAAAACAATATATAATTTTTTTATTAAAATCTTATTAGTCCATTTTAATGTACAGTAATAGTAATTTATAGTAACTTACAAGCATCCAACACACTAGAACAATGCAACACGACTAAGCGACGTAAGCACAACGTTTATAAAACAAATATATAATAACAAAATGATTCATATAATTGCATAGCATTAACAAATAGTTTATTTTAAAACCAATGTTTTGACGCATTAGCCAGTTAGCGGAGATGCTAACAACAACAGCCGTTACACACAGATTAACGATTCACCTAATAATCATGTCAGTCAGTCTGTGGCTATCATATCTCACTAATAACAATTTCCGAATGGGTTAAGCATACTGAAACATAATGTCATGTATAATTTTGTATCTAAAGGACACCTACCGTGCGAGACTCTCACCGGTTCATTCTGTCTGAAGGGACTGGCGTGATCACGTGACCGACCCGCCCTTCCAACAGCTGATCTGCATATCATTGACGTCACCGCAGCGCGTGTCGTTATGTGGTTTAGGTAGTATGTGCACTTATAGGCCTGCTGATTATCTTCACTGTAATAAAATAAATATGACAAGCACAACTTCTTCCTCTTGTGTTAAGTGTCCGTTTTAATGAACAATAATAGGCATTATAAAGGCATAATTATAAAGAATAAGAGACTTATGACTTAAGAAGAGATGATGCCAACCCAACAGAGGACTTCAGATGATGCCAACCCTGAAACAACACACAGCACCTCCGAATTCTGCTACTAATTTATAATGTTCCTTGTCTGTTCGATTACGTCATTAATTAATATTTGCCTCACATCTATTCCATATGTACATGTACAAGCTACACCTACATATACTGTAAAACATTACTTTGGTGTAAAGCTGCTTTGCAATGATATGTATCGTGAAAAACGCCATACAAATAAATTTGAATTGAATGGAATTGAATTATGTATTAAATAAATAAAGACAAAAGCAAACAATTCAGTCAAATGTATGTAACGTTAACAAAATTAACAAAATAATTTATAAAACATATAACTTTGATCAGCCAAAACGATATGAGCTGAAAAAAATTATAGATTCATTAAACCAAAGTTTGCATCACCGCATCCGCCATTCTAAGTTCCGGTTGCCATAGAAACAGTCAGCATTCTGTGACGTGTGCCTAAGACTGTGCATGCGCACTGACTCATCTCGCCTAGGAAATAAGCTTTTTATAACGCTGTTGAGCAAAAGAAACAAAATTTATTAGACAGTTGTTGTCAGATTATATTAGTGATTTTGAATATGAAATGTAACCATAAGCTTCGTAAACAGTTTTGGATAATTTTTTTTCCCATTCAAAGAGAAATGATGCAAAGGAGGCCGCCGAGTGACATGACTTGTCTTTAAGATACTTTTGTCTATAGTCTTTGGTGTAATGAAGACTGTGCTATGATTTGTATGATTTTGGAGATGGATAGGTCATGCTGTGTCACTTGCCCACGAAAATTGATGTTTACATGTATCTACATTAAAGAGCAGTGTTTTGTTTACACATAGTTTAGTGCATTTAGTACCACTCAAGCAAAATCAGGTCCATACCATAATTTTCAAGTGTGAAGTTCAACAGCATGGTAAATGTCTCAGGACTCAGGAGTAAGGTTCACAAACTATAAATATCCATATTAATATGTAAAACATGTGACTAATAATTTAGAGAAAAAAAAGATTAATTTGTTGACAAGTGCTTTGCATATTTATATCATTAACATATTTAATTTACTGTGTGTATATATATATATATATATATATATAATTTGTGCCAGGTTTAGATTTGTCTAAACATTTTGCTTTGTGCATATCAATAATACTAACATTTTATGTTAAGGTGTCCTTGTTATACATGTTATAATAACAATAAATGATGCATAATTGCATGCAAGTAACCCTAAACCAAACCCTAGCCTATTTCTAACCCTATAGTGAGTACATTCAGTTAATTAATATTATTAAGTCCTTTAATGCATAATTACACTGTAAAAAGGACACCATTAAAATAAAGAGTAACCCAATTCTTAGTCACCCCTTGATTATTTGTACATAATAAATGTTGTCTTGGTAAAATTTACATAATTCATCAGAAGTAGTAGATCAGAGTCTGTTAACCGAAATTTCAAACTGAAATATTAAAAATTCTAAATAAGTAAGTTTATCTGTGCTGAGAAAAAGGCTGTGAGAGCGAACTATCAATCTGTGTTCAGCAAAATAAAAGGATTAACTGTACAAAAGCTACATACACATCCATGATTTCACCTGAGCTCAGCAGAGGCCCATGACAGGACAGCGCAGAGGCGCAGCTGACGGGGCTCTTTGCTTGTTCCTGATGCTCTTTCCCGAAGGGGGTCTGTACATGGAGTCATTCAGTGGCCTGGGCCATAAATAAGGGCCACGCCAGCGGCTCAGCACTGCTTATTCTAAAAGGACACTAAGACTTTGGAGCGCAGCCAAAATGCCTGGAACAAAAGGTAAATATTACAGCAAAGCATGAAATATGTTTTTGTTATTATAAAAACATATGATATGTAATATGAAAATCTGTCATGAAATAATAGAAGGCATGTAAAAAGTAATGTCCTGAATTTTTTTACATTTAACAGGTAACAAGGCGGACAAGAAATCCACCACCAAGGTAAAACATGTCCACAGCAGACCCGCTGCACATATTAGAAAGTTACATATGCATAATTTATAAAGCCTGCTCTAAATCAGTCACTGTCAGTATTGGCTCCTTCTGGAAAGGTTCTCTCAAATGTATGGAAAAACTGTTCTTCCAGTCACGTTAACAGAACACTCGTTTGACTGGGCTATGATAACTTGATCAAATTGTCATCACAAAAATAAATAAATAAATCTGAACTATATTATTAACTAACACTAATTGTTGCAAAACAAGTTTTTTGTTTAATCAGCTTTTATTCTTTTATTCTTAGTCAGAGATTTATAAACATTCTTCATTCACAGAATGTTCATCTAAAGTTTTCTGGGCTTTAATAACGTGCACAGAAATACATTATTTGTGGAATGTTTTTTTTCTGAAACATTATTTAACTGATATTACTTGTTACAGAATTTTCAGTGAACATTCAAAAGTAACCTTCATTTAATATTTCCGAAATAAGGTTTTTTATAACTTACTGTAATGAGAACATTAGCAAAACATTCATAACCTGTTTAAGACCTTTAATCTTTAAGATCTTTAAGGCCAGGTTTCATAGACATGGTTTAGCCTAGTCCAGGATTAGGCCATACTGTAGGTCAATTAAGACATTTAAGTCATTTTTAAAAACATGCCTTAGAGGAAAAACATTACTGGTATGCATCTTAAGACAAAACAAAGACACTGAGATGTTTTAAGATCAGAGCAAGTTTCTTTGAATTGAAACAGTTCAGATTTGCCTTTAATCTAGGACTAAGCTTAAGCCTTGTCTGTGAAACCGGGGGTAAATGTTGTTTAATACAACATTCAAGTTGTTTGTGTTTTTACAAGAACATCATTCATGGAACGTTGTGTCTTTTCTTTCAAAATACATAAAGACCATTCAAAAGAAACTTCTTTTTTCTTTTTTTTATTCTTATAATGTTTGCACAATGATAAATGGGACATTTCCTCAGAGTGTTGTCTCACTGTCACTTAATGAAGAAATAAATGTTTTAAATCTATTAAATAACTGTCATTTTAAATATTCAGAGAACATTCAGACATAACATTTACCTAACAGGAACGTTAAAAAAGCGCTATTAATAATAAAAACTTGTGTTAGTTGGGAAAACTGAAATGTTTAAATGCTTTCTTATGAAATGTAATTTTATTTATTATTTATTTAAATATGTATTTATTTTCCTGTAGCAACCCCAGAGTCCTAAGGAGCAGCCGAAGAAGGGTGATCAGAAAGGAGATGACGCCAAAAAGCAAGGAGGTAAATATTGACCAGAGCATAGAAAGAACCAAGTGAAAAAAAAACAGTTCAGATTTATAAAATACAAGCAAAAATGACACTTCAAATATCTGAAATGTAAAGTACTTTTAATCACTCATAAAAAAGTAAATGTGTGACTCACAAATAAAGATTTGTTTGAATAAAGTGTCAAGCGATATTTAGTGCATGGGAGAAACACTTTACATTATTTTGACACAAATAAGAGAAAAGATTGCACATTTCTTGCTCTTAGGGACAAGTGGATTAAATTGCGCTTGCTGTATGTTTCCAGTCAAGGTATCTGTCTTTGTGTCTTCCCCTCACAGGACAGCCGAAGGGAGAGAAGCAATAATTTCCAGGCCTTCGTGAAGCTGGCTCTGGAGACTCTCCTGGGCTCTTGTCAACGAAAGCATGGGGACCCCCGGGGTAGGCAGGGCTAAGGTCCTCCCAGCACCAGCTTCCATCTGACATCGTTAGACAGAGCTTGGCCTATAGCCGCAATAGTTTGTGACTTCTGTACCTCCTCACATGGGTCTCTCGTTTGATTAACACAGGTGATCTGCTCATTGGAAGAGACTCTGTGACCCCACCCTCATCTGTTCATTTGACTCCGCCCATGTCATAGATCTCAACTGTGCTGTACATAAATGAACTGATTTACAAATAAACATGATTTCATACACTTGCCATAATTTGACATTTCGACTGATTTCTAAATTAAATTATTTATTTTAATAATAAATAATTATTATTTATTTATTTTGAAACCATACCTGGCCACACGTCACGTCCTATTTATTTACATGCAATACTATTCAAAGTTTCTAATATATATCAAGGATTCTTTGATAAATATGAAGTGAAAAACAACAGCATTTATTTGAAGTAGAAATCTTTTGTAACATTGTATTAGAAATGTCTTTAGTGTCACTTTTGATTAAACGTGGCCAGGTGTGAATATTTAATGAAAAACTGTGAAAATTACAAAAGACTTCTTTTTGATAACATGCACACTAATAAATCATTTGCAACAACACCAGGAGCTTGTCCTAAAAAAAATTAATAGGTTCAATTATAACTGTATGCTAATGTTTGATATTCAGTCAAACAATTTAAATTCCTCTGGCATTTAATTTTATTGCTACGTACATAATTCTATAATAAAAAGACATAGCTTCTTGCTTTGACCTACAATAACATTTGTCTTATGAATCTATTTTTGCCATAACGGCTCCATGTGAACCAGCATCTGGCCTAGTAGACAGCGGAGAGAAATAGGTGTAGTGTAACCATGCATTAGAGACAGTGCTCAGGGAATACAAAGCATGTATGTAATACTAAGCTGAGGCAGGAAAACCAAAGGATGTATTTGTGCAAGAGAACAAGTATTTTAGAAGGTGCATGGAGTCTTCTAACTAGATTAGGGGTTGTGTGGGACTGGAAATAAAGCATATTAAGTGCACTCCAGTATGTGACCATGCATCTGGTTTATGGAATATCAGAAAGCAGAATGTCATTTTCTCCTGACTTAACCACATCAGACAGATTGTGAGTGTGTGCTCATATACAGTATGCAGAGCTACATATGCAGAGCCATAAACCTGTCAGAGTGATGTGAGCATTTCACTCCGGATGCACTCCAAACATATGCAATTCATATTTAATCTTAAGTAATGAATATTTACTGACAGCAGGAATGCTATCATATGTGGCCATTTATGCAAAGATGTCCTGCAATGGTCAGACCTGTATAAACTGGTATACTGGCTCAAAATTTGATTAAGAGAGAACAGACACACTGTACAAGAATACATCTAATAATATTATATCATATCACTTAATAAACTACTGTAAGTGACTGTTCTTATTTTTATTAAATGCAGTACTACGAAGATACACGCTATTATAAAATGCACTTAAAAGTACCATGGCATTTCTATGCTATTCTTTAATGTACAATATATTTTACTTTACACAACACCACGTATTACCGTATTACTATGGTGCATGTCTGATAAACAACATACAGTAGGCTACTATAATTACAAAACACATTTAAAATGGTACTCTATGTGGTATAATGTACTACAGTACTATATCTATGCACTGTACCATGGTATTAACATACTTCATGGTGCATTACAGAACACTATGGTATAACCCTGATGCATGTTCAATAAACCAAATAGGCTACAATATAACAAAAACATGCCAAAAATACTATGATATTGCAACAGTATTCTGTACCATATGCAAATACTATTTATTTTACCAAAGCGTTCATACTTCATGGAACATGGAATACAACAAAACAAGCTATACTTACAAAAAGGTGCCCAAAAAGTTGCTTCCATGGTATTTTAGTATTTTAGACATGTACAACATAGTAACATGGAAAACCACAGATACATAAGATGGTAAGTAGATTCATAGTAATCTGATACCATTACTGCAAGGTAACTTTCATGATGTCATGTAATTTATATGATAGGTGCTTGCGCTGAAACCCTGGCATTACCATGGTACATGTTCAAGAACATGGTAAAACGATTGTGGTACGTTTTCTTATAGTACTATGGATTCATAAATGTGTGGGTCCACGCCCACAAAACTCCCTCCCTCCCACCCACTCATTCTCTCGCTCTCTCTCTCTCCTCTCTTTTACACTCACGATCCTTGGCATCCTCCATTAGAGCTTCAGGGTCGTCACACGAGAGCATCCTGCGCGTGAAGCATCATCTCCTCACAGACATGGCTTTCCGTCGGTCTGTCGGATGGACGGCGAGGTCGGTTGATTTCTGCGCGAATGCCGGAGAAATGTTCGGATAACTGCCGTCGGGGTTCGGGTCCAGCATCTTTCTTCTGAAGTGCTTCAGGTAAACGCTCGTGTGCTACAAGTGACGCCGCTGTTCCAATCACGGTCGCGCTTTGATTGTCTGTGAGGTTCTGTGAGTGACACAATGTAACAATCCAAAAAAATCCAATCGTGATTTGGCGCGTTTCACCTGAGACTGTGTGCTTCTCACGAAAGGTCAATCTCACGAAAACAAGTCCGGCTCGCATTTCTCCCTAAAATTAAAACGAGAAGATTTTCTGTATCATTATTATTTTTTTGAGTTGTGACATTTTTTCATAAAATAGAATTTTCTTGGCTTACATGAGCCCAGATGTTGAGCTTTTTATTCTCGCTGATTAATTTGATTAGATATTAATATACTGTAGTAACGAGGCTGTAGCATTATATTTTTAATTTTACTAATTATATATAAAATATAAATTCATAGACCTATTTTACAAATTAAATTATCCATCGATCTAAAGTTATCTGTCTGTCTTATTTTGCATTATGTTATGAGAATGGCTGCCTGCTCAATTGTTATGAAAATAATATCACAAATGAATGCCAGAAAGACTCTAATGGTCTTTATGCTAACATATTTGATTTGTGGCTGCAATATGTTGTTCTGATTATGAGATTTTCCTGTCAGCTCAAGAATTATAATTAAATGCTATTGGGAACTTGGCGTAGGCAGCAAATTGCCCTTTACAAGCTCTCTGTAGGTGTCCGAACAATATACAGAGAAGAATTGATGTACAGTGTCTTATACTTGCAGATTAAGATGTGAGATTGTTTTAATTAAACTACATTTGTAAAACAGACAATAACAGCCCCCCTGTTGAAGGCCACTGATATATAGCTTTTTAAGGAGTTGGCAAGATGGCATTTTCTTTGATAATTAGTCAATTCACTTTTATAGACACAGTCCTTGATTTGAATATCAGTGTTGTTTTTGGTAAAAAAAAATTGTTGTGATAAAATATATATTTTAAATGTAAAATGTGAACTTAATATTTAGTGAACAGAATAATATCTGTAAACAGTGAATAAGTGCTTTATTTACTTTTTACAATCATTTTGGGAAATAAAGATAAAATAAATATTGAAATATTAGATGAATAAAATATAAAATGAATAAAATATGAAAATAAAAATGAATAAAATATAATATTAGATGAGAAACTTAAGCGAAAATTGGCAATTTTTCCTTGGAATCTAACTGAAATAAGTTGAATGTGAAGTACTTAAAGCTAAAAAAAATTTATTAAAGCTAAATATAAATGTTAAAAATCTATTTAAAATGATAAAAGCATGTAGCAAAATGACTGCTAAAAAATATTTAAAAAATATAATTAATTTAAAATAAAAAAGCTATAATGGTAAATTAGATTATTAAAATATAAAATATATATGTATAAAAAAATGACTAAAATATAATATTAGATGAGAAACTTAAACATTAGAAATGTTGCCTTGCAATCTAACTGAAAGAAGCTGAATTTAAAGTACTTAAAGCTAAAAATGCATTAAAGCTAAATATAAATATTCAAAACTAAATTGACAAAAGCATATAACAAAATGACTAAAACATTGCAATTATTAAGTTAATTTAAAGCAATAAGCTTTAATGGTAAATTAATAATAATAAAATATGAAAATAAATAAAATATAATGTTGGATGATAGAGTATGCTAAAATGAAAACTAGAAATGTTACTAGACGTTTAAAAATTACTTGATTAGAACTGAAATAAAGCTAAACATTAACTTAAAATGTCAAAATCATATAATACAATTATTAAAACATTAAATAAAAATAAAGAAAACTCAATAAATATATATAAAACCTAATTTAAATAAATAAATGGTATTATTTCGGATTAAATGGGATTATTTAAATGGCAAATAATACTAAAATGCACTGTCAAAAACATGTACTGACATTTCACGAATCAACCCTTGTGGGATTTTAACCACCACCAGCCTTAGAGTTTCCAGCCCAGCTTAATAGTTTCATCCCAAAATTACGTCTTTGCTCAATGATGACTCACAAGAACTACTGTAATAAACGTGTGTCTCTGTTTTTAACATCTTAAGGAGAGTTTCGCAGCTTTGCAGTGGAAGAACTGTGCGATGAAGACATCAGTGATGGATCTTAAAGTGCAACCTATGGACATTGATTACGACCAGCCGCCTCCCCTCCAAGTGTTCGCGCACACCTCAACTCTACACGGCATCTCTCATATCTTCTCCTATGAGAAGATCACGGCCAAATGCTGCCTCTGGGTTGTGTTTTTCCTCAGCTCACTGACATTTCTCATGTACGTCTGCGTCGATCGGATTCAGTTCTACCTGGAGTACCCTCACGTCACCAAGCTGGACGAGATCACGACGCCCGTGATGGTTTTCCCAGCGGTGACGATTTGCAATCTCAACTCCATCCGCTTCAGCAGGATCACACGCAACGACCTGTACCACGCGGGCGAGCTGCTGGCGCTGCTCAACTCCAGGTTGGTGAATGTGTATCAGTCGAGGGGCTGTGGTTAAGTTTTAATAATGAGCATGAGTCACTCGCTCAGTAGATTATGCTCTCGTATTCCCCGCATGAATGCACAAGCACATTGGAGTGTAAATGATTAGCGTGTTTTTATTGAACTTGAGGAGCGGAAATGAAAATGCAGAGCTCTCTGGAGTCCCTGATGCTGAAGTCATGATATTGTATATATTTCTGTCGCCCCTGCCTCTTCATCCTAAGTGCTTTTCTGGCAAATTGAAAGATGCAGTCTGATTATTGTTCATTTTTTAATCGTGGAAAGTGCACTCTTAAAAAGAAAGCATCCAGTAGGACGTTTGCAGCGATGCAGTGGCATGGAAAACCAAGATGTAGATGAGTTTGTAGATCAGAATGCATTTGAAGAAATGTAGCATTGCATCACTAGCTCACCCACGGACCTTTGTAGTGGATTTGTATGATCCCAGGTCCAGAAACATAGTAAAAACATTGGTAAAGCAGTCGATGTGATATCAGTGGCTCAACTTCAGTTTTGCAATGCAATGAGAATACTTTGCACAAAGAAAGACATGATTATATGTCACATGACATAATTTGCTCAACTATTCTTCACCCCTAAATGACGTCTTCCGCCATTTAATCTGATGTCACATGGGCTGTTCTACCTATATATTTACTACGTTTCTGGATCTGGGATCATTTCAGTTGTGTTACTGTCTATGGAGGGTCAGATAGCGCTCCGATTTCATCAAAAATATCTTGATTTGTGTTCCATGATTTGTCTTATGGGTTTGGAACGACATGAGGGTGAGTATTTAATGACAGAATTTTCATTTTTAGGGTGAACTAACCCTTTAAGAAGATTTTAATCATCTAATGAACCTTTTTTCTGATATAAAGAACCTTTTGTCCAGTGGAAAGGTTCACTGGATGCTAAAAGTTCTTTACAGGACCATAAATGCCTGTAAAGAGCCTTTATTTTTAAAAGACACGTAGACCCTGTGTCATCTGATTATTTGGCTCTTTTCTGGATCGCTGAGGTGCAACTCCCATATTAAAATATTTAAGTAAAATGAAATCTTTGGCTTGAGCATCAGTATCCGCTTCCATCTGGCATCAGGAAGTCGTGATTTAGTTACTGCAGTGTTGTAACACCCAGCAGCTGTGATGTGATGTGGGTTTGAATTGGGCTTCAGTCATGCCTGCTTCTGCATTCCAAGTGCTTCTGCACAGTGACACACACACACTCTCTTTTTCTCAATTCTATTTTGTGTTTGGTCTAGTGTGACATTTTTCGCCATGTTTACAGAGAACTAACCTTGACTATTCATCTTCTTGAAAGGGCAGCTGAAAAGAACATGCACAGCTTTGCTGCATCAAGGGCACAAAATAAATATTGACATGGCGCCATTATTTGGGCTCGGTTATGAGTAAAGTCAAATTGAGATTCAATCTAGAGTTTGCCTCTTAATTCTGCATGTCTTTATTTGTATAGCACCTGTTCTGTCATATTCTATTCTCACCTGACTTTTACTAAAATTGGCTTTTCATCTGTGGAATACAAAAAAGCTGAAGAATTTAGCAATAGCTGTTTTCATCCATAATGTGACATACTGTACATCCTAGTGTTGTCTTAGTATTATTCATGTCCATTTTACTTTTTATTAATATTTTAATTATCTTTTATTTTTGTATTTTCTTTTTTTTATTGTAACTGAATTTTTGATTGCTTTTTCTTCATCCAATGTATATATTTTATGTCAGCTTAATTTTAATTAACAAAAAGCTTCTTTAATGGTTTTAGTTTATGATTTGCATAACTTATATATTTTGGAAAAATTTTTTTTTTTTTAAACGGCATTTCACAGTGAATATTGAATTATGACATTTGAATTGAGAATTATGAATTAATTAAATAAATAAAAAGCGTGTATGGATAAATATTTCGTAATAAGATAAATAATATGCATTTTAAAATGTATATAAAAAATAAAAAGTAAAATTTTTTGCGCAAAATAACAATACTAAAATTATATTAAAATAATTTTTAAACAAAATACACAAGCAAACAAACCTTGTTGAAAGTAACAGCGGTTTAAACTGGTTTAACTGTTAAATGTTAAAATTCTCAGAATTTTTATGCCAAGTATACTACAAATATATTTGCATGTGTACGTTCTTAATAAAAATGCCCTGCAGTTTTACTTTTGGTATACTTAACTGCTATACTTAAAGTCGAACTTCAATTGGAACAACTAATTTTGTGCTTAATGCGCTTTAATTGTGCAGAAGTAGTGCTGAAGTCCAGCTAAAGACACACTGAACTATATTTGACTGTGCTAAAGTGGAACTACTGCAAGCATACAGTACTTCAGCTTAACATTAAATATCTTGCTTTAAATACTGATATTAATCAAAGATTATGCAATCCTCATCAATGAAACATTTTAGGCTGATTATTAAAATAATTTGCATTGTCCAGAAGTAGTGTTCCAAATAAATGTAATTATAATTTCTATAATTTCTGATATGGTAGTAAATATATGAATAGATATGAACGGTACTTAGTGTGAAATAAATGTATTTACATGTATATTCATTTTCACTAGGGTTAATAAAATCTATATACAATGAATAAACTTTATGAAATGAGCCACAGTGCCACTATCAATTTTCAATAAATAGATGAAGTTGAATGCTACTAGAAGATCCTCCAACATGTTCTTGCCAACATGCTCTGACAAAACCCTTTATACATGAAGCATGTTTTATTAGATTGTACTGGTTCACAAAGTTAAGCCAAATACGTATGGAGTTTTTTCCTGATTTATTTTTCTCACCATGCAAATAACCACAAAAGCTGGCATGATGTTATAAACTCTCAATAAAAAGTTAATTAGAAAACAATATTAAAGCAATGCATTTCGCAGTAAGTCTGACAAGCTTATAAAGATTTAATATCCCCTGAACTTTTTCATTGCACTTAAGGTTGTTTATAATGGAGGATGTGAAATGTTCTTAACACAAACTTTTCTTGGGCGCCAAAAATGGTTCTTCTACTACAGTACCACAGCAATAAAACCTGTTTAGAAGCTTTACTTTTATGTTCTTCTGTTTTTGTTGTTGTCTCTATAGACATGAGATTCGGGACGCTCACCTGGTTGAAGAAAGCGTGATGGAGGTTCTCAAGAACAAAGCAGACTTTCGCTCCTTCAAGCCGCGACCCTTCAACATGTGGGAGTTCTATAATAGAACAGGACATGACATAAAAGACATGCTGCTCTCCTGCCAGTTCAGAGGTTCGCCGTGTCGACCCGAAGACTTCAGCGTGGTGAGGCACTCTAGGGATGCACAGTGATAGATTTCTTTGAGCTCTTTTCACTTTCAAGTCCCATTTTGCAGCCCTGGTGCATTCATTTGATGTGAATCTCTCGGAGAGCTGGAGGCTTTTGCTAGGTTTCAGCCAAATGCTGGGGTGTGATATTTGACAGCCCAATCATTTACGCCGCTGGAATGAAGTTTGTAGTTCTCGAGATTTCCCAGGGTTCACATTGTGCTGTTGAATTGTTTTATGGCTTTCATTTCAGCAACACCAACAAAAAGGACTGAAAAATACCTTTTTCCTTTATGTGTCCGGCTACATGGCACAACCAGAGCTCAACTATAAAGATGGCGTGATGGCTTGAGGCTAATGTGAGGGAGGTTCGGCCAGAACTGTCCATTCAGTTCAGTTTGCGTGCAGAGCAGCTGTTGTGCATTGAAATTTTAATTTGTATGTTACGGTTTGGGATCGGTAAAAAAAGTTGTATGTTTTTTTTAAAAGAAGTCACCATGCCACAGTAAAAATAAGAGTATTGCGAAATTATATTACAATTTAAAGTTACTGTTTGCTATTTGACTATATTTTAAAATGTAATTTATTTTTCTGATGCAAAGCTGGATTTTCAGCATCATTACTCCAGTCTTCAGTGTCACATGATGCTGATTTGCTTCTTGACAAAACATTTCTTACTTTTATCAAGGAATGAATTCAAAACAACTTCAAGGTTTAAAAGACAAGTCTTTCTATCACCAACTGTGGCTTGTAAGAGCTTTTTATTCTCAAATAAAAATAATCTTATTTGAGTAAGTAAGTATCCATCAAAATAGGAGCAGAAATTTCTATTCTTTAAGACATAAACATGCAAAGTATATATTTTCATATCGTAGGCTTTCCGTAGTGAATCATGTCTGGTAAGAACACGGTTTTGTTTATCTTTACCCAGTACAGCTTTAAAGAAGATGTTTGCCAGGGCAAATACATTTATATGTGTGGCGACACTTTTGTCAAAAGCAAATGAAAGTCCTTACAAGGGGTACATTTTATCTGTGAGGAGTTTGAATCAAACCCATGACCTTGGCGGTGCTTGTTCCAAGAACTTCCAATTGAATTACAGCAATGCAAATTAAAGTCTGTCAAATCTAAAATAAAATAAAATTAACTGTACTGATCCAACCACTGCAGAAGAAAATTAACATGAATGCCATGTTTTCTGTGCCTGTACCATGTAGTGTTTTAAGGAGGGCCGGGACTTTAACACGTTAATTCAGATTAATTAATTACACAAAAATAACGTGTTACATTTTTTTAACACATTTTACTTGCACTTATTTTTGCACCGTGGAACGTTTCTCACTGGATGAGTTTCGGCGGATCAATTATACCGGAGCACCATCTAGCGTTTCTAATGTGCCATCAGGTGCATGATTTCACATTGAGCCGTATATACTGTACTACACACAGCCGTTGTTCACTGACGAGCTGCGCAAATCCACGCTGATAATGAACATAGTTTTGCGCAGCTCGTCAGTGAACAACGGCTGTGTGT
>JAUCMU010000143.1:3057680-3075947 GCA_032275025.1 Enteromius treurensis
ATTCAGTCATTATTCAATGGTATACTAAAAATCCATATGAAAAAACTTACTTCTCACTGTTCTCAGGTCAAATATTTTTATGCGAATAAAATGTGATTAATTTCGATTAATTAATTACAAAGCCTCTAATTAATTAGATTAATTTTTTTAATTGAGTCCCAGCCCTAGTTTTAAGCACACTGAAAAGTGAAGAGTGTATGTTTAATTTGAAAAAGTTTTAGCTCAGAAACTACTTATCTTACAAATATTTACAAAGAAAGTAAACAATCAACCGTGGATTAAAAGTGAATGTCGGACATTTTAAAAGAAAAGTTTGAAGTGAAGTCACTTGTGGCCAGGTACGGTGACACATACTTGGAATTTGTGCTCTGCATTTAACCCATCCAAAGTGCACACGCACAGCAGTGAGAAGTGAACAACCACACACACACAACGTGAACACACACCTGGAGCAGTGGGCAGCCATTGCTGCAGCGCTAAGGGAGCAGTTGGGGGAACGGTGCCTTGCTCAAGGGTCTTACTGTAGTCGTGGTATTGAAGGTGGAGAGAGTGCTGGTTACTCACTAACCCCACCCACAATCCTTGCCGGACCTGGGACTCGAACCCGCAGCCTTTGGGTTACAAGTCCAACGCCCTATAGTGAGATGATAAATTGAAGTGTGAAAAAAATGACATATAAATCCGAATTATGAGATATAAGCTCAGAATTGAGAGGAGAAAAGTCTGAATTTAACCTGAACTTCAGGTACACTTTAAATATTTTGCATTTAAAGACTGATATTGTTCAAAAATCATACAATTCTCATCAAAAATGACATTATTTTACACTTGATATTAAAAAACAGTTTAATTTTAATGTTTTTATCAGTAAGTCGGGAGTTATCTGTCAGTAAATATGTTCATAGTTTTAACTATACTGAGTATGAAATAAATGCATTTCAAACATATTACTTTTTTACTATAGTTGCCATGCATATAATACTATGATACACGCATGCGTTAATGATTCAATACTACTGTATATACCACTGTACCATGGTATTACCATATAAAATCACTGCTACAGTGATACATTTTTTATATCTGAGAAGCCTGGGACTCTGTCCTACTGTAAATGTTTAACTGCAAGCGATGAGAGCAGATGTGAGCAGCAGCTCATTACTAAAAACCAGCGTCGGAGCAAGAGTTCACTATGACACTATGAGGACTATGGTGCTGAATAGGTTGCTTTGATGATGTAACCATGTTTCTGTCCAAGTTTCCATGGCGACATGTGGAACTGACTCCCCCATCCCCATCTGAAGTCTTTTTGTGTGTTTGTGTGTGTGTTGGTGATAATGCCCTACTTACCCAAATGCCAACATGAGCATATTGTACAGGGATTTTTCCATCTCTAAATATAAATGCTTGTATAACAGCATTAGTAGTTCCCTGATGAGCAAAGAGTCTCCCAAAACCTCTGCATGTTTCTTATTCCCCGATGACTTTAGCTCACCTTCCATGCCAGGCTTTTGAAGAAAGCCTACAATCACGTTGGCTCCAGGCCGCTTTAAAAACTTCCACAGCGGGTTCAAAATACCCTGCAGCCTTTAAAATAGGTCAGTGTTAAATATTAGATTTGGTGTGATGTGTGAGAGAGTGTCTGGGGCAGTCTACTCTTTATTTGTGTCTTTACTGACTCTGTGCTTTGGGGAAAAATAGCCCAGTGAAGTGCAGCAGACTTTTTGTAATTGTTAATGGAATTGGAGAGATGGCTCTCCTCGGTCTGTCTTCGCGGCCAGCCGGCTCTATTTTGTGGTTTGCATCCCTGCATAGCTACAATTAAATGCTTGATGGGTTTCGTTCTGGGAGGGGAATTGCTTGCTTCATTGGCCTTGATGACGGAAGTCATTTTGGCTCAAATGTTGTTTATATACTCTCGGCACAACTGTTTACACGTTAATATTAATAAGAAATGATTCTTGAGCAGCAAATCAGCTTATTAGAGTGATTTCTGATGGATCACGTGGCAATGAAGACTTAAGTAATGATGCTTTGCATATGAATAAATTACCTTATATTCTAAAATGTATTCAAACATAAATTGTTACAATATTTCATAATGGGTAAAATAAATGCAGCCTTTGTAATCATAGGAGAAGCCATAAAATACTAGCTGCATGAGAAGAACAGATCGCAATCACACACGTCCCCTTTTCTGCACAGAGATCTCTCTAATAACCTAAGTCAATGTTTCAGATCTTCAGCCACAGATAAATAAATTATTGTGCGATGAATAATCTCACATGGTAATGAGACAGTGATTAAAGTGCCTTTGCATGCCGTCTGTGCTCCCACCCCACGTAAATGATGTTTACAGCTAATCATGACAGCTAATTGGACTCCAGAGTGTTGCCGAAGGAAAGACCGGATGACGGTGGTGGGGGGTGTTTGCATAAAGAATGAAGACCAATGAGAAAAGCTATCAAACACCAGCTAATCTATGCATCTTTAACACAATTACCCCTGAAATGCTTTTAACACGTACATTTAAAAGTTGGTAGTGACAAAAAAGGAACAGATTTTTTTTTTTACTTAGCATGTTATCCTGATGCAATAATTCTTGCAGAGAACAATTTGCTGCTTGCTTGTGCAATGCTAGTCAATGCCGCAAAAATAAGGTATTGTTATCTAGTTGCTAGGGTGTTCTAATTGTTGCTAAGCAAATGTTCTGGTGGTTGTTGGTTGTTTTTTTTATTTAACAGATAGAGGTGTGCTATTACTTTTCTAAGCAACCACACTGTTTTGCCTAAGGATGAAAAGTACTGCTGGTGAAAAATGACAATGCTTTACAGTAATGTCATTATTTAAAGGAATGGTTGATCCAAAAATGAACATATTTGGGGAAATGTAGCATTACATCACTTGCCATCAATGGATCCTCTGCAGTGAATGGGTGCCTAACACACAAGCTGTGTGTTTGTAACATACAAATCCATCATTAGGATGTTAAATGTTAATTGTTGCTCCTAAAAAAATTTGAGTCCTTTATCCATAATAAAAAAAACATTGTCCTGTTGTCCTCTCACATGTTTTTGGATTGTCTTTGCTTGTAAACAGTGTTTGGTATGTGCAGATTTCTCTCCTGATTGAGATAAGACGACTTTAAACTGGAGAAAGCAATATTAAGAATGGCCAAGGATTTTAGAAAGAATCAACCGTTTGAAATGAAAAACATCTAAATGATAGATTTGTTTTTTTTACAAACACAGCTTTTCTTTTTTGCTGATGGACTGGAGTGGTGTAGATTACTTGTGGATTATTGTGATGTTTTTATCAGTTGTTTGGACTCTCATTCTCACAGATCTATTAGTGTGCAAGTGATGTAATGTTCCATTTCTCCAAATCTGTTCCCATGAAGAAACATACTCAGCTGCATTTAATTTGACTTGAATCAATAAAAAAACATCTTAGCACATCAACTGCATAGCAATGTGATGGTAATCACCCACAACTTTTTAACCGTCAATCATCCAGAGGTTTTGTGGATAAATATCCCCCAAAGCTTGTATTCTTGAGACACAGTGTGTCTTGTTTTCAGTTTATCAGCCAGTGGCCTCCATCTATCTTTCTCTCTGTTGTTTTACTGGTGTAATTATTTCTCCTCAGCTCCTGCGGCGCACAGGTCTCTCATGTACCAGGGATTTAAAACAGGCAGCTATGTCGGGCAGACCTGCCCTCACGAGGACCCACAGACCACACAAAGCCATGATTCAGGCAGTCAAACAGATTGTACAGGGAAAGAAATACTACAGGGTTTGTGCCTTTAGACAACAAATCTGATCCGTCCTGATGAACAAAACTGCCATAGGTGGTTTGTGCTGATTTAGCTGGTTTCCCAAACTGGCCTAGCTGACAAGTGCCTTAAACCTTCTGAATACCAGGAAAAAGTGCCTGTTTTTAGCTTGGCAAGACTGGATGATAGATCCAATTAAAAACTTTTTTGACATAGTTTAGGAGTATACAGCTGTGATGGATTCTCAGACTCGTTTGGATCCATGAGCAAGGCTTTATTCTCAAACGTAAACAGACAAGAGGTATAATCCACGGTAAACAGGCAAGTCCCAGTTAATCCAAAAGGAGGGTTAATGTACAGGCGAGAATCAAAGAGGCATGCAGCAATCGTCTTAAACCAGTAAACACAGTCCAGGGTCATACACAGGGAGTCAAACACGGAAAGAACTTTCAGAAACACAACCATGGAGACTAGTAAGACTTTACAAAGAGTTCACGTAAGTCCGGGCCTTAAATAGGCTGGGCGAAGCGAAACCTGGCGGGAAGCGGCCGTCATGCCTGGGTTAAATGAGTCGGCTCCCGACACGAGCCACTCCATGACGCCGGGGTCTTCCACGAGGACGAAGGGTCGGCTTTTCTGGATGCCAGGAATGAATGGCCGCACTGAGCTGCGGATCCAGGACATGCTTGGAGCTGATCCAAGACCTCTCCTCAAGCCTGAACCCCTCCCAGTCAATGAGGGACTGGACAGTCCTGCCCCGACGCCGAGAGTCCAAGATTTGGTTGACCTGATAGATCTGTTCCTCAGGTACCAGGGGAGGAGCTTCTGCCGGGGCAACCTCGTTCCTGGTCCCTCTCCCTCACCGGGTCAGCAGCGGGCTTAAACAAATAGATGTGAAAAGTGGGTGAGATACGATAATTGGCAGGCAATTCAAGACGGAAAGAAACTGGTGTAATCTGTTTGATGATCTTAAAAGGCCCTTACGTACCTCAGACTCAGCTTTTCACTAGGTAGTTGCAGACGCAGGTCCCGGGTGGACAGCCAGACCCACGGGCCAACCTGATAGTTGGGTCGCTTTCTCTGTCTGATGATCAGCCTGGTGGGTGACTCGGCGGATGGCCCGTATTCGGCCTATAGCAGGTATTCACTCCAGTCCTGCTGGTTGTGGTGGCAATAGGTGCGGAGGAAGCGTGTCAGCTCCTGGTTCAGCCTCTCCACCTGGTCATTGGACTGAGGGTGGTAACCAGAGGTCAGGCTCATATTGATGTTTAGCTGACTGCAATACGCCTTCCAGACTTGTGATGTGAACTGCGGACCCTGGTCTAAGACAATGTCCTCGGGCAGGCCGTAGAACCGAAACACCTGCTGCATCAAGGCCTGAGCGGTCTCCCAGGCGATGGGGAGCTTAGGTAGCGGGATGAAGCGACAGGACTTGGAACATCTGTCGATGATGGACAGAATGGTGGTGTGGTGATTAGATGGCCGCAGGTCCGTGACGAAGTCTACCGCGATGTGCAACCAGGGCCTTTGGGGAAAGGGTAGGGGATGCAGTATGCCACCGGGCCGCAGGTGTGAAGACTTGGACATATTACACACAGAGCAGTTCCTGACGAAGGCCGCCGTTTCAGAATATACCGTGGGCAACCAGAAGCGATTGGTCACCAACTCAGTTGTGGCCTGGATGCCCGGGTGACCTGCACTGGGGCCCTGAGGTGACATGGTGGGAGAGGGAATGTAGCGGCACCCCCTGCGGGACCGGAGCAGGTTGTCGACTTTAATGACTGTCTCCATATACTTCCTTTACGATTTGCCCTCGTCGCGGCAGGTGAGTTCCGACTGTAGTTCTTCCCGTAATCCACGGCAAAACATAGACTTGAGGGGTTTACTTTCCCAGCCAGTTTGTGCTGCCAGCGTACGAAACGTGAGGGAGTAGTCGGTGGCGGTTGAGATGCCTTGTCTGAGGTTCAACAGTTCATCCTCAGCCTCTCTGCCATCCACGGAGTGATCGAATACCTCCTTAAATTGTTTCAAAAGATGTTCATATGACGGAAAAGACATGCGCTGTCCCTCCCATAGTGGTGTAGCCCAGCTCAAAGCCTTGCCGGTTAACGGGAAACAAATAAGAGAAACCTTACTGTCATCCGTTCCGTAGCAGTGAGGCTGTTGGTTCATATAAATGGTGCACTGGAGGAGGAACCCTTTGCATTCTTTGGGAGATCGTCATATTTGTTTGGAAGAGCCACTCGAGTCGGCATGGGCGTGTACATTGGCGGCGTGGTAATGGCTTAAACTTAAAACAAAGCTCAAAAGAACATTGTTTATTTGAAATAGAACTATTTTGTAACATCATAAATGTCTTTATTGTCCCTTTTGATCAATTTAATGCAATCCTTGCTAAATAAAAGTATTAATTAAATTTTTTTTTTTTTACTAATTTTACTCAAACAGTCTTGTTGTAATCTCCTTTGGTTTTTCTCAGTGTTAGTTAATGCAAAATGCATAACTAACACAAGCTATCTTACTCTTAATGTCAATTCAAGTGGTTCTACAGGGTTATTGAGTCTTGGTGGACGTCACACAGGGATGTTTTTGTGGCAGATTTGTGTAGTGTACACAGAAGCACTAATGGATGCTGGTATGGACAGCAGGGGAGGTCACTTTGAAGCAGGTCTGACAGGTCACAGGAAACAGAGCAGAGATTCGAAACCTCTCAGGATCTCCTGCTATGTCTTCAACACAGTCAGACAGATGGAGTTGTGCTCAAAGGGAAATGTCTTGAAACACTTTAAATGTTAAATTAATGAATCAAAGAGAACGCAGCGAGAGGACCAAGTCCGGTGTGTGTTCATGCAAGCGTTTGTGTGTTTTTCACACTCGGGTCTCTGTTTCCATAGGAACCGGCTCCCTTTAATAACTCTCAGTAGGTCTACAATGAACTTTTCCTTTTTTATTCCTCTCCTGCTCTCTCTCATTGTTTATGTCTCATGTCAGTTTTTAAGAATAGGGTGTTTTACTAGCAGCGTACAGAATTGTTTCAACCCCTGTGATATCTCTTTATTTCGTTCAGATCGTTTCAGTGTGGCTGCATGTCTTTTCTGACAGCAGGGGAAAACTAAAAATGAAAACAATAAAAAGCATCTGTCGTTTTAAGATTATGCTTATTATTTGTCCTGTGAAGCTGGGAAATTAAATGTGGTGGAAATCGTAATACATTTTAATATCTATATGCAAACACATATTTATACTGTTTCGGGTAATAAAATATGTAATATAATATCAGAGACGGGAAGCAAAAGCAGCTGAGAAACAGGCGAAAAATCTTGAGTACAGTGTAACCACAGTGTAAGTACATAGTATCTACAGCTGTAATATAACTCATCCCAGTAGAAATAGACAACAAAATTAAAGACATGAAAGGTATATGCATTAGTTTTCTTCTGTGTGTTTTCAGGTGTTCACGCGTTACGGGAAATGTTACACCTTTAACTCTGGTAACACAGGAGCGCCGCTGGTCAGTGTGAAGGGAGGGATGGGAAACGGCCTGGAGATCATGCTGGACATTCAGCAGGACGAGTATTTACCTGTGTGGGGAGAGACAGGTGAGACTGCATGAGGAACAAACAGATGCAAACTACTCCTATATCCGTCCTCTCACTCTCACTTTTGCAGACGACTCGTCATTTGAGGCGGGAATCAAAGTTCAGATTCACAGTCAGGACGAGCCCCCGTTTATAGATCAGCTGGGCTTCGGAGTCGCACCAGGATTCCAGACGTTCGTTTCTTGCCAAGAGCAGCGAGTGGGTGTGATGTTAGCAATACGCACCTTTAAATTCATTGTTTTTATCTGCTGTTGTTGTTTTTACACTTGCACTGTTTATTTTCTAGCTTGTGTACCTTCCTGCTCCGTGGGGCAGTTGCAAGTCGACCCCACCAAGCTCGGATTATTTCAAAGCGTACAGCATCAGCGCCTGTCGAACAGACTGCGAGACGCGTTACCTGGTGGAAAACTGCAACTGCCGTATGGTCCATATGCCTGGTGAGTCAAAGCACTTATTATTCACTCGGCAATAGAACATTAAAAGCATTTTACTCTAATAATGCATGAACTGTAATGCTACAGTTCAGAAGCGTCCATCAGGTTAACAGGTTAATTTATTGTTTGTGCTGTGCAATTAAAGTGCCCCTATTATGGGTTATGAAAGGTTCATATTTTGGTTTTGGGAGTCCCACACAACAGGTTGACATGCATGCCAGGTCAAAAAACACTATCATTTTCTTATAATAAGCATTTATTTTTCAACAAGTCATTTTTTCAAACCCCTTCAGTGATTAGTTGGTTTTATTTAAAGCAGTGTTTGTGAGCTTTTATCGCTTCAAAAGCGCCACATAGTGGCAAAGAATGAATCTGCATTTTCATGTAGACCAACCGAAAAGACCAACAAGTGGGCGGGCAATATTGCTAATATTTCATTTTGACATCAGTGACTTATTTCTCAGAGAGAATATTCTTTCTTTTGAGAGACAATAGCTTCATTCACGGGTGCACTTTCAAATTTTGAAATTTTTCAAATTTCACTTTTCAAATTTTGCACACACTGCATGAAAGCTCATTGTAAAAAATCCATGATGGGGCACTTTAAATCGCAAATTGCTTTACATTATGGCTTTATCCACTGTCTGTCAGCTTTGGTGTTGTTAACAAAAAATTTTTTTTTTTTTTTTTTGGTAATTGAAATAAAATATAAATAATAGATGAAATACTAAAACTTAAATTACAATTAAAAATGTTTTCTGAAATAAGTTAAAGTACTAAAATTAAAGCACACAAAAAGAAAACTGAATAAAAAGCTATATACGACAAGCTGTAAATATATAAAAATCATACTCATAAAAATTACGAAAGTACAAAATAAAATGATGAAAACTTAAAATGCAAATAGGAAATATAAAATTTAAAATCAAATTCTAAGTTTCAACAAACACTACAGTATATAAATAATTTTAAATCATCAGTGTTTTCTATTATCGTTGCAAACATAAAAATGAGAAAGAAGGTGAAGTGCTAACATAGCTTGAGCTAAAACGTAAACAAAATTTTTTTTTAACTATATATAAATATTACAAAAACGCATAACAATTAGAAGAGCACATTAGATTACGAATTACATTTAAATTTCAAAAATAAAAGCTAATTTAACATATTACTAAATACAATAATAGTATATAAAAATATTACTAAGATAGTAACACTGTCTATGGCCTTCTCATTTACTTACAAGTTAATTTTCAGTCTGTTTGAAGCATTTATATAATAGGACTGAAACCACACATCTTTACCTTCATACAAAGTCTTTAATGATAGCGCATTTACAGTAATTGTTCTTAATAGTTACATTTATGTACTAGCAGGTGTGTGTACTTGTATAAGTGCTTCAGGAATCTGCCTCTAAAAAGCAGAGTTCCTGGCTGCTTTGAGGTCAAGTTAATCAATCCAGTGAAACCAAATTAAACCTGCTCCTGTTAAACTGCCACTGGCACTGAAACACAATTTAGTTGATTACAAAAGCTAAATTAACATGAATTAGTTTGAGATTTTAACTCGAGGCAATTTATATCTGCAGTAAGGACTCTGGCCATTAAATATTCATTATGATGCTCAAGAACACTGTAAGGCAAGGCCAGACTTATTTGATTTTATATGTGCATTTATGAACTAGTGTAAAGTATTATTTGTTTGGCATTATAAATAAATTATTTTGCGTTTTTATATTTTAAATATTTGTATATTTTCAGTTAGATTTTTCTTTTTAACTTAATTTTTTGTCATTTTCTTATGTGTTTTTGACATCAAAATAAGGTCTGATTTGTTAACATGTTGTGCGTATTTTACAATATTTTCTTCTTCATATAAAGACAGTGAATCTCTAATGTGCTGGCAAGCTCCAAAAATATACATAAAATATTTACAAATCACAGTAAAATGAGAGGCATGAACTATACATGTGTTCTGAACCCTCACAGCAACTTTGAAACATTAATTAAGCCAAAACATTTACTCAAAATAAATACAACAGGAGATTTGGAGTAACATATCATATAAAATAAGAGAGAAAATGAGGACAGAATTGATTTAAAACCCAATAATGATACTTAGACATTTACTGCCCCCGCAGGTGACGCGCAGTACTGCACTCCTGTGCTATATAAAGAATGTGCACATCCAGCACTAGGTAAGATTACTTTTATCACAAATCAGTATCACAAACAGAGTCTATCTTTCAGATGAGCCATGATTTGAATGTTTGCAGTGCTATAATTTATCTCGTTGCACAGATTTCCTGGTGGAGAGAGACAGCGACTACTGCTCATGCGATACTCCATGCAACATCACACGCTACAGTAAAGAGCTGTCTTTCGTCAAGATCCCCAGCAAAGCGTCGGTCAAATACCTCGCAAAGAAGTACAGCAAATCTGAGAAATACATAACGTGAGTGTTTCATATGCACTGAGTGCTTTGGTGACATACAGTAACATTTGAACAAGGTGCTGTATGTCATTTCTAGACTGTACTAAAGGACAAAATGCCATGTTTACACTTAATTAGAAACATTAGTTCACATAAATGTTTCTTCCTTAAAAAAACTAGACTGAAATGCGTGTTCTTTGCTAGTTTAACCAATAGTTTTCTGATGCCCCGGGTTGCCAGTTGTCGAATAAAAAGAACACATGAAGCCATAGAACTGGATCAGAGATCACAGATTCTACCCAAACTAAAAGTCTTGGCATCCATCTAAAATCTCAGAGGCACAATAAAATGCAGATAAATTAACTCATCGATTTAAATCTTGACGCCATCAGTTGCCAGTTGTGCTCGTTCCTGTTGCTTGTTTGTAATCTGGCAACCCACCTGAGTGTTGAGTCTGAGGAGAACACCCTCTGATATTTAAAATTGATATTGCAGCAAGCAACCACTGCACTTTTAATTGATTAACCGTTTGAATACCAGTAACTACAGTGTCCTGTGTACTTTCAAAAAGACCAAAATAATGTGTCATTGCAGCATTTTAATGTATAATCTGTCGTACTGGAATGTCAAAACCATGCTAAACCGTGTTGTGTGTGCTTTCAGTGAGAACGTTCTAGTGCTGGACGTGTTCTTTGAGGCTCTGAACTATGAAACCATTGAGCAGAGGAAAGCCTATGAGGTGGCTGGTCTGTTGGGTGAGTAAAAACTTTATAACCTTCAGTAAATATAATTGTAATCATTCAAAATAATTGAATTGCAATTTATTCCTGTGATGCAAAGCTGAATTTTCAGTATCATTATCATGTCACTGTCACATGATCCTTCAGAAATCGTTCTAATACGCTGATTTAAAAATTGATTTTTTTTGATGAACAGAACAGGGTTTATTGGAAACAGATAACTTTTGTAACTTTATAAATGTCTTTACTGTTATTTTCAATTTAAAACAAGTATTAATTTCTTTCCACATGAATGATGCTAGTATACAATGAATCAGAGGTTATATCTACAGAGAATATCACAGACCAGGATGAGAGCCTAAATTAGCCAAAACAATCTATAGCAAAACCCTAAAACTGTGGCAATACATTTTTCACCTCTCAGTTTTTCTTAAAGAAACTTGAATGTCTTAACATCCTTTCAGCTCAGTGTGTGTGTGTCTGTGTGTTTGTAGGTGATATCGGAGGACAGATGGGGCTGTTCATTGGAGCCAGTATTCTTACAATTTTGGAGCTTTTTGACTACCTTTATGAGGTAAGATACGTAGCATAGCTGTATGAATGTTTGGTCATAAAAAATCTGCTGTGATTTGTGTGGAGACATTTTTATGGTTTAGCAAAGGGATTTTGTGATATCGTACAACCCTCATGATATTTTAAACCCAAATGGTTTTTTTTTTCTGCAGAAAGTCGCTATGCACCAAAAATATCTTGTTATGCCAAGCTTAAATACACTACCATTCAAATGTTTGAGGTCAATAAGAGTTGTTTCTTTTATAATGTATTTCTGAACAATACAAATGCATCACAATGATTTCTGAAGGATAAAGTAATAATGAAGACTGGAGTAATGATGCTGGAAATTCTGCTTTGATCACGGGGATACATTACATTTTATATTATATTTCACAATATTAGTGTTTTTACTGTATGAAATAAATGCAGCTTTAGTGAGCATAAGAGTCTTCTTTCAAAAACATTTGAAACGTTTTGTTAATACTAACCTTAAAATTTCAGATGATAGTGGATGCAAAATAAAAGAAATCCTGAGGATTTGAAATAGTAATGACAGCCCTAGTAAAAAGTAATATATTTAAAAGAGATTCCATACTATTTCTGATGTATCACCCGAGACTTACTGATAGAATTCAACTCTATTTAGAGTACTATTTGTGCACAATGCACATTTTTTAATATTAAGCCTGAAATGAGTCACGATTATTGATGAGAATTTGAATGATATTGGTCTTGCAATGCAAGAGATTTGTTTACCTGAAGTACGCTTGCAATAGTTCTACTTCAGCACAATCACATACTGTATACTTCAGTCTATCTTTAGTTGGACTTAAAGTGCATTAAGTACAAAATTTAGCAATTTAGCAGACTTTAATTTAGGGGTGGGCATAGATTAATTTTTTAATTGTCATTCAGAATATGTGTGCTACCTAAATAATGACTAAAAGTAAAGCCATGTCCGAATCTGCCATGTCTGTGTTTTTCTTTCTCAACCTCTGTGATAATTCTAGAGTCCGAATGCCATGTCTGTGATATTATTTCTCAAAGCACGTTTCCTTGTGTGTTTTGGCCAACGCTACATCCCGTAGATGCTCTTACCACACACACGTTTGATATATAAAAGAAATAAATAAACACAAATAAAGAGTCAGATCATGTAAACTGTTAAGACTGGCTATTGTAATATCAGTATCAGGCAAGATTACTCACCTTCATTTCTGCACTCGGTTACATATGTCTTAATGATCAAAATTAAACATGTGTTAAACACAAATAAAAATCATAATAGTTGAACTAAAGTAACCACACATTAACATGGTTTTGCTGCACTAGCCGTTTAGCGTCACCATGGTTTTTGTGATTATACTAATTGTAATCAATCTGAATGACTAAAGCAGTGCACTCATACAAAACAGACCCTCTCACCTCTGTAATAAACACGGAGGTGTTGGTCCCGTCCGAAATGGTACATGAAAATCACGGACGACTGGTGATAAGAGTCGAAGCTCACACTGTACTGTACAGTAGTTTAGAAAACTTGTCCCTTCTGAATAGGACTACAGTGTAATTCGTCTAGGTATTCATCCCTGCTAAAATATCAAGGTGAACGTCATCATAGCTTGCGTAGTATAGACCCAGCTCCCAACACAACTTTGTGAATAGATTAAAGGAGATATTTTTTTATCGCGCTTTGATAACGGCCCACCACTACTTCAATTATAACAGTTTAGTATACCAAAGGTACAATTGCAGGGTATTTATTAATCACTTAAATATGTAATTGTTTATGCATTTCAAATAAATTTGATCATAACTTTCATTTTGGACTGAACTAACCCTTCAAAGACAACATCACAACATCTTTTTGTCTTTCTTCTTGTCGTCAAGGTAATGAAATACAGGTTGTGCCGCTGCTCCGACAAGAAACATCACAACAACAACAACACTGATCACGGCACTGTACTCGGCCTGGATGATGTCAAATGTCACGTCAGTAAATTCCATTAACATTCCGGCAGAAATTCCAGCTGTTTGCCTGCCAGTCATAGTCCGGTTATGTTCTTCATTTTAGCAGATGGCATCACTACACCAGCACGGTTGTGTTTTCTATGGATTGTTCTGGCATCTTGTGGTCTCTCTCTCTCTCTCTCTCTCTCTCTATTATGCCTGTGGGATTTTCTAGGATTTTTCCAAGTTTTGTGGTTTTCTGAACAAGCTGCTTTTGATTTTGACTCTATAGGGCAGGAATGTCAAAAACGTTTAATATTAATTAAATGGTTCGATCTCTGTGTGCCTGGCCTTTTGCGACAGAATTGTGTCCGCTAGCTTGAGGGGTTACTGTATGTGTCATATTTTATTAATACTGTGCATCTTAATGGCTGTTATATGGCTGTAAATGCATCATGACAGGTTTCATTGCACAAGGGAACACCATTACTTAAAATTCACTCACCCTCGGGCCATCTAAGATATAGATGAGTTTGTTTTTTCATCAGAACAGATTAGGAAATATTTAGCATCACATCATCAGAATCCAAACAGCTGATTAAAAACATCCACACCACTCCAGTCTATCGAGTTAAAAGCTGTGTGTTTGTATAAAACTAATCCACCATGAAGGTTTTTATTAGCTGTTTTGACTGCACCCATTCACTGCAAAGGATCCATTGGTGAGCAAGTGATGCAATGCTACAGTTCTCCAAATCTGTTCCCACGAAAAAACAAACTCATCTTCATGTTGACCAGAGGGTGACTACATTTTCAGCTCATTTTCTTTTTTGGGTGAACTGTTTCTTGAAGGCCTGTGGGTGCTACATGATGTGAGCATGATATCACCGGCTCATGTCAGATCAGAGAGAGACTAACCCTAGATATTCCCAGGGGTGCATGTGAGCTCTCCAAGGCTTCTGTCTGCATTGTCATGTTTGTTTCGGGAGCTGGGAGGTGTGTGCATGTCTGTATATGTGTCTGTTAACGTTGTGTGCCGTTGGTGTGTGTGTGTGTGCGTGCGCAAGCTTGACTGCAAGTGCATGGATGTGTTTGTGTGTCTTTGTGCATGTATATATTACATGTGATCATTTCTGGAATGGATGAGGAAAAGTTGGAGCAACAGGGTGACAGATATTTTTAAACGGCAAATGAAGTATTTTTAAGCCTGTGATGCATTAGAAAGATGTGTCAAATGCCAGCAGACAGATTTGTTGTGGACTATGGTAGTTTATGAGTAATTTTTTCGAGTCAGATTTACATATTAGACACAATATTTATCTCATATACAGCAGATTCCATTCCGGTTTCTTTTCGGGAAAACTTGCAATCAATTTTCAGTATCTCCTACAAAGGATTGTCAAATGTAATCAGTATTAATATGTTAATCAACTTTTTCAACTGATACATTTCTGTATTATTTTGATGTTTATCATGTGGCTGTAATAAAATAAGATTTTTAAAAAATGAATAAACATGCATAAAATGATGTCTTCCTTACCGGCCTACCTGGATTTTTTCTGTGTGTCTGTACAACTAAGCTGTGATGCTATTAATAACTAAATCTATTTAAAATTATTTTCTGAGATAAATTTAAATATAAATATTTGATTAAAATGAAACAAAAATGATCATTTAAATAACTAAAATTGAAACAAATTAAATCTAAATAACAAAATTCATTTGAAGCTTCAACTAAATTTCTAAAATTGAAATAAAACAATATAAAAGTTGGTTTTTGAATCACGTCGAAACAATGAAAAATATTAAATAACTCTAAATAAATAATCCTTAAATAACACAAAGCTTCATAAGCTCTTTTTGAATTGAGGAATCCTCCTTTGAGCCATGTAAACCTTTGCCCTTTCACCCCTGAGAACTGTTCTTGGATTCCATTTATTTCTTAACAGTGGATTCTATTGTTCAAAGAGCATTTTGCCATCTTAAGCCACTCAGCTCCTTTGTTAAAATTCCTAATCTGATGAATCAGTAGATCTTTTACTTCCATGCGCGGCCAAATCTCACAGAAATGTCTCACATTTTAATCAGAAGTTAATAAAAGAGGAAGAAACTATATTTTGCATTGTTGTAGAACCGTTACAGTGCCACAATTCCCGTTTATGATACGTTTGCGTGTCTGCTTCATACTTCCCATCTCACTTGATAACTTATTGATTGCTCATGCTACAAATAGATTTTACAATCCGTTCTTAAATGCAGCATTGTACTCTAACAATGTGTTGTTTCTGCTGAGTGTCAAGCTACAGCTTGACTGAGGGTGTCCGTAAGTTTGTGTCTGTGCATAAAACATGAAAATGGTCATGCACATACTGTATTATTAACACAACCTTTTATATATTAGTGAAACCTTAGTACTGAATTATGTTAGTCACCCCTGCTCTTTTTCATGGAAAAAGTAAATCACATGCTTTGAGAATCCGTAGTCCCACCCACCAGTTGACAATAGGCGGAGTCAACTGAGTTTTCTTCATCTGAATGGCCAACAGCGCTTGGGGGCGTGGCTTCGCGGACAAAACACTGAAGTGTGCGCTCACTCGGCGGTTTGATTGACAGATCAGAGTGACTGTAGTTCAGCGAAGGAGCCGGGGAAGATTCTCAGCGCAATGTCAAGTCCAAAAAGAGTTTGCATCGTCGGCTCTGGGAACTGGTAACATTTTTCATCTTTTAGAAAGGACAGTTTGATCTGCAGGGATCATTTAGGATCATGTGACAGCGTAAGACTACTAGCTTAAACATTAAACAAGCCGTTCAATGAATCACATGCTATTACCAAGTTTTAAGGTTATGACATTTGTAAGGGCATAACAGCAGACGTATTTATAGATGCTACTGACATAGACAATGTATTTATTTATTTTTTGTTACACAATATGAGATCCGCTTCAGAAGTTCTGTTCAACAGCTGTGAATGTGCTTTTGGAGCGACTTGAATATTTATCACTGTTTGCTTGAGCCATTTGTAACATTGCTGTAATGCAAAACAAGTAGGACACATGTTCCAGTCAGTCACACTGGTTAGGTTCAGTAAGTTTCAACTAACCCACAAACAGCCGTCTGGCCACATCTGTGTCCATTTCTAATTTTTTTTTAACATTTTTAAATATTTATAATATTCTTCTTACGATACAGGACTTCCTTAAACCTTTAGGATTTAACACTGATAGACATTTATTAAGGTAAATATGATCTGCTGATAATTTTGAGACTCGCTTGAATCTTTGAAATGGGCTACTGTTCCTTTAAAACCACCTATTTATGGTCACACTAAACAAGATTCCAAAAGTAGTTGTTTATGTAATAACAATGCGAGTTTATGTTTATACATCCATTAGGAGTCATACTGGATTTGTTATAAACTCTGAATGCATATACAGTGGAAATGTTTCTAGTTAAATCAGTGTTTACACACAACCCAAAATAATTCATTTCCCCAAACAATAGCTACTGCTAAATTGATATTTCAGGGTATTTTATCTTTGTTTGGTATCAAACTAGTTAACCCCCCACTTTTACCAGAGTAGACTGAGCGTCTGATCTTACACAACAGGCTTTGATCACAATCATCCCTGTCCCTTGGAATGCAAACGCACCTTTTGGTGGGAGATCCTGAAGGTTGTAATGAGAGTAAAGTCCTTGATTACATTTCACCCAGCAGTGTTCACTCACAGTAATGCGATGTTCAACCTTTCACATAACTAACTCTCTTTCGCTCATGTCCGCAGGGGTTCTGCTATTGCTAAAATAGTTGGCGCAAATGCAAGGAATAATCCAAAGTTTGACTCCACGGTTAATATGTGGGTTTTTGAAGAGACGGTGGATGGACGTAAACTCACAGAGATCATAAACACAGACCACGTGAACGTCAAGTATTTGCCTGGACACAAGCTTCCGGAGAATGTTGTAAGAAACGTCTTAAAATCTTACACTTGATCATATAATTTATGTTATGTGAATAATAAAATATTTCATATATATTTAATAGATAATGTCTAATAGAATAAAAATAATTTATATTAAATATAATAAATATATTTATTATAAATAAATACAAATAAATACAATAGTTTTACTTTTATATTAAAATAGTAATGCATACATATACTGTAGATAATAAATATATATATATATGTGTGTGTGTGTGTATTTGTATAAATCAGTTGTTTTATATAACTAATAAGCTATATATATATATATATATAACCTATATTATATAATTTTTATGATTTGAATGAAAAAAATAATCTGTAAATAATAGTAACTACTGTTGTAAGTACTGTTCTAATTATACATTTTTAAGCAAATATGGGAACGTTATTTTGCATGAAATGGATAATATATAATATAAATATAACATTAAAACACTCTAATATACACTCTTAATATAAATATAATAAAATATAATTATAAAATAATTTAATAAATAATTAAAGAGTCATATAATCTATATTCATAAAACATAATATGTATTATTACTTATTATTAAAGTAAATTAAAATATTAATTTAATAAATTATAAGTTACTTATTTAATGATTTATAATTATTTCATTTTTTACTTATATTATTTTATAATATAAGTTACTTATTTTACTTGCATTGTTAGCTTATATAAAATAATATAATGAAATATAAAATAAAATATGTATTTCTATATAATAAAACAGATATTTCACGTTTTGCCTGAAATTGTCATAACAGCAAATAATTGCTCTGCTATAGAGGAAC
>JAUCMU010000143.1:3076047-3091389 GCA_032275025.1 Enteromius treurensis
GCAAATGGGAACGTTATGGGAACGTTATTTTGCATGAAATGGATAATATATATATATATATATTAATAATAATAAATATAACATAAAAACACTCTAATATACACTCTTAATATATATATTATAAAATATAATAGTAAAATAATTTAATAAATAATTAAAGGGTCATATAATCTATATTCATAAAACATAATATGTATTATTATTTTATTATTAAAGTAAATTAAAATATTAATTAAGTTACTTATTTAATGATTTATAATTATTTCATTTTTTACTTAAATTATTTTATAATATAAGTTACTTATTTTACTTGCATTGTTAGCTTATATAAATTAATATAATGAAATATAAAATAAAATATGTATTTCTATATGCTAAAACAGATATTTCATGTTTTGCCTAAAATTGTCATAACAGCAAATAATTGCTCTGCTATAGAGGAACGTACACACAATACAGAAGTCTGGAGAAGAGTGCTGAGCCACTAGATTCTCCCCCCAAATCTCTGGGAGGCACTTGCTGCTTTGCTTTGCGAAGGAAACCATCCATTTGCACTCAGCTAATATAAAGCTGACGAAGCAGCATGTGGTTTCTCTATCATTATGACCTTAGGTCTAAATGGTTAAGAGTCACTCAAAGGCTTCAGCCTAACTAGGTTTAATAGAAGACAGGGCTAGAGGCCTAGAAATCCATTGGCAGAAGCACCAGATACATGGTACAGTAACCAAAAAGGATTTGTTTGTGAACAAGGTGGTTCTGGCTTGATGTGGATTCAAAGTCAGCCAACATGTCAGTCACACAAATCAGAGCACCATACTGTAGGTGTAACCACTCATACAATGAATATATTGCATGCATTTGCTGGTTTCTCTAGGTTTCATCATTCAGACTCTTCTCTCTATTCCCTCTCGTTCTCTCGCTCACAGGTGGCGGTGCCAGATCTGCTCGACGCTGCCAAGAGCGCTGATATACTGCTCTTTGTGATTCCACATCAGTTCATCGGCCGTGTCTGTGACACCATGAAGGACAAAATCAAAGCGGACGCGCTGGGAATGTCACTCATCAAGGTCCTGTAGACTCTTGAATATATGCACTGTGTGCTGTTTTCTCTCTTACTCATCAGTCATAGGAGAAAAGAGGAAAGTTGCTTTCTAAGATCACAAGACCGTCACGTAAGACACAGATAGCAAACGATGACTCTGCATGTGGTCGGTTTAGGGGGTGGATGAAGGCCCAGACGGACTGAAGCTGATCTCAGAGGTTATTCATGAGAAGCTGGGAATCAAGATGAGTGTGCTGATGGGAGCAAATATCGCCAATGAAGTGGCGGATGAGAAGTTCTGTGAAACCACTATTGGTGAGGCTGAGGAAAGCCACGTGAATATGAATATGTCAGATGAGTCTGTTTTTGTGTTTCGGGTGATTGTATGCATTTGTGTTTTATGTTTATAAGGCTGCCGGGATCAAGCTCAAGGGGCCTTGCTTAAGGAGCTCATGCAGACGCATCACTTCCGGGTCACGGTCGTTCAGGAAGCAGATGTGGTTGAGATATGTGGTGCTCTGAAGGTTTGCCCATTCACACATTTTCATTTTACTCTTCGCAAAGCAGTGGATATGTAAACAATTCAGATGGGTGATATTCTGTTAAATCTATTTTTGCAGTGTTGCATTTGTTTTATCAACGGCAGTAATCAAATAGTTAATTTGGCAAGCATGAGTCGTCCATCTATTAGCTTTCTCTTTTGCTGTAAATACAGCAGGTTATTGTTTGAAGCATGATGTATGAACATAAACAATCAAACCGAAAGGTGTACATTTTTTGACCATTAAATTAGCAGTGTTGATATTATTAACTGAAACTAAAATAAAAAGTTGAAACTATATATGTGATGAAATTATGTATGTTACAATATTTTTTAAAAACTATATAAAAAAATAATCAAATTAAAAGCTAATTCAAAATATAAATAAACAATATAATATGTAAATAATTCTTAAGTAATACTGCCACAGTAATGCAAATGTTGCTTGAAGTATGCTTTCTTTTCATATATTTAATTATATTTTTAATTTTTTTTTATAGATTTTTAAATTTAATTTTTAGTTTTTAATGTTTATAAATTTCTATTATATATAGTTTTATTTTATTTTGTTTAAGTATTTCAAGTTAAATAAAATAAATTTATATTTTAATGTATTTCAGCTTAATTTTTGTATTGTTTTAATATTTTTATATTGTTTTTACTATAAGAAAACATCAATTACCGTTTCAGTTATTAAGGCTTAAGTGTCCTCAATTTTTTGGGGTGTGTTTTTAATTATACTAAATATATATTATAGATATATTATATTTTTATATATATTCTAAATTAATATTTTGTATTTAAAAGTCATGTTTTGTCTTTAAGGTAAATGTTTGTAGATATAAATACATGCACATTTATGCATTTGCCAGACATTTTGTCCAAATCAACTTACATTGCATTCACTGTAGGCACTTTTATCGGGTTGCATGCATTCCCTGAAAATCAAACCCATGACTTTGGTGTCATGCTTGGTTTGCCATGCTCTGCTGTTTGAGCTACAGAAGAACACACTGCTTCTGAAGTTTGTTTGGTTGCAGAGTTAAATGAACAGATTGTTCATTCATTAATGAACTCTGTCAACATTTACTGACCCTAATCTCAGCTGACTAATAAGCTTCTAATACTAAAAGAACACAAGCACCATATAATATAGTATAATGGGAAATTTCCAAACATCACATTAGTTGTAATCCAGGTCTGCACCTATCAGACATTTAGACCCTGTGTGTCTTCCTACAGAACATAGTGGCAGTAGGAGCAGGTTTCTGTGACGGGTTGGGTTTTGGTGACAATACGAAGGCTGCGGTGATCAGACTGGGCCTCATGGAGATGATCAGCTTTGCTCGGTTGTTCTGCACCGCCGGATCGGTCTCTCCTGCAACTTTCTTGGAGAGCTGTGGCGTCGCTGATCTCATTACTACATGCTACGGAGGACGAAACCGGAAAGTTGCAGAAGCTTTTGCCAAGACTGGCAAGGTGAGATGCCAAAACATCCAGAAATTACAAATGTAACTTCATTTAATTGCATAAGGATGTATGCAACATGTATGACTCAAGATCTATATTTCAAGTCTTGTCAAATATTCTTCATACTAATGCATATTTTAAATTTGGCACATCACAGTTTGGGATAATTATAGTCAACACTGAAACTAAAAGTGAAACCACTAAAAATTGTACTTTGTAATTATATATTAGTACTTTGTAATTATATATTAGTTAGTAAAACAGCATTTAATGTAATTAAACCTGATGTATTCAAATAACAAAGTAAAACCAAAAGAAATGCACTAAAGATTTCTAAAATCTCAACTGAAATGATCGCAACTATTTCAGAATATGAATAAAAACATTCACAATATTGATACAAACTATAAAAGTATATCAATGATATAAAATATAAAACATTTTGTGGATACATATAATATAGTATAATGTATAATATGTTTAAAATAATTAAATATAATACAGTTATTCAAAGCTGAGATTGATTCATGCGGAATCATATTCAAATTAGCCTGGATCTTGCACAGTATGCAAGTATTAAATACATGACACCAGCAAAAAGAGAGGGATGCAAAACATTTTATTTTCACCCGAAAACGTATTTAAAATGTCTTTTTTAGTTTATATAATATATATAGTATATGTAATGCAGCTCAAATAACATGCATAATAAGATACAAAACCACAATAAAGCCAATAATTTTCAGTACATGTTTGATTCTCTGTGTTTCAGTCTCTTGAAGAGCTTGAAAAGGAAATGTTGAACGGTCAGAAGCTACAGGGTCCAGCCACGGCCGCTGAAGTTCACACCATACTTCAAAACAAAGGCGGCCTGGACAGGTAAGATGCAAACTTTCATTACAGATTCAAACCTCTTGTGCCCAAGACCAAACCATCTGTATTAAAAACAATTCGACACATATCTGAACGTATTTCTCTTCCCACAGATTTCCTCTGTTTAATGCTGTGTACGGGATCTGTTACGAGGGTCGGCCTGTTACAGAGTTCATCCACTGCCTGCAGAATCATCCAGAACACCAGTGAAAGAAGAACAAAGCTGCAATATGAGTGTTTGTGTGTGTTGTGTATGTGAGCCCTGCTGAACGAAATAGCAGTGCTTTTGTTATACTGTAAATGAACACCAGCTTTAGCTCAAACAGAAGCAGCATGCAAATCTATAGTGACCTAAGATGGTCTGTTCACCAGGGTGTTACAAAGTCACACGAGGACGCTCTCTCTCTCTCTCTCTCAGGTTTTATCATAGCTGCTGCTCATTTTTAATGAATCCGTCCCGCAGCGGTGTACTTTCAGCCATTTATTCTGCAGAAAGGCTTCAAATGTCAGACTGAGCGCTCCTCTTTAAGTGCCACTGAAGCGGTTACCAACCATTTAGAGTGGAACGGTTCTCAAAGTCACACTGAAAAGGATGTTTCTCAATGTGTAATGTAAAATAAATAACTGTTATCTGTGAGCTCTAGCTTTCAAGTTCATAAGCTTCTTTTGTGCATATGCAATGACATTCATTGTTGGGGCCAATGTATGAAACTCAAAAGACCACTAGAGGGAGTCACTTGTCGTCTAAGGAATTAAATGACAGAATACGCATTATTAAAAACATTTTTATGCTTGAAGCATGCATTTGTTTTTAAAAACTAAATGTTTTTATGCACATAAATATGCAGTTGATCCAACCTGAGATGTGTTTCCTTAATAAATGATATTTGGGCATGTGTCCATCAGTTCAAAAACATCCTCGCTGAAGTCATTATACTTCAGACTGAAAAAAAATAAGAGAAAAAAATGTTATCGCATGAAGTACATCATATTGAGATCTGACAATCATGGTATATTTTTGGCCCAATAAGTACAAAATATGTTTAACAAAATGATAAAATTATTTTTAATGTAAAATATTTTAATACTGCACAAATGTAAAATGTACTACAAAAAAAAAAAAAAATTCAATATACTTATATATATATATAAATATATATATATATATATATATATAAAAAAATTTTATATACTTTATATTTATATATATATATATATATAATTTTTTAATATACTTATATATATATATATATATATATAAAATATATAAGTTATACGTAGGTTATTTGTTTTAATATATTTCAATACTATTACATTTTATTAAATAATTTAAGAATAGCTTTAAACTTTTATTTTTATACTTATACAAATATTGTATATGTTTTTAACAAAAAATACATTTATATATTTTTTAAAAAACATATTAATGCATTTAAAATCTAAAATGACTTGAAAAGACATTTCATTTCTGTATGGGAATGTACATTTATAGACCAAACTTACTTTAGCTCGGTCATTAGCGGACGGTCCTGCATTAATTTGACCAGTCGTGGTACGGAGGAGTCAGTCATTACATTGTTCTTTAGTATGAGAGTCAGTAAAGTGCTACAGGCAACAACAGATTGACATAAATCCTCAACGCAAGCGTCTGTGAGCGAGACCATCTCCAAACTGAAGAAACAAGATGAGACAGACACAATTCAATTATCAGGTGTGGTTTACTGCGTTTCAGTCAGTCTCTAATAGCGTTAGTTGCTACTGAGGGCATGTGTATGATGATTTTACTCACTCCAGGTGCTGTAGTTTGCAGTCTTTGTGTCCCAGCGCTTCCAAAATGTGTTTGGCCCCAGCATCGCCCACATTGTTCACTGCTACCGAGAGACTGACAAGCTTTGACACGCCAGACGTCAAAATACTCCCCAGCGCTCGAAACACCTCCTCGGTCAGCTCACATCTGTCCATTCTGCGCCAAAATACACACTGCTTAGATTTCACACAATCAAACCCCTGGGACCATCAACATACACTGAAATTGATTTCCTTCATGTATTTTTCAAATGCAATTTTCCCTAGTCTTACTGTGCATGATTCACCACTGCATCTTACTTTGAAGTAGTTCAAATTATTGTTTACGTAACCTTTTATTAAACTGCATTAACAACATTTTCTCTGCAAAACAAATGTTTGCGGTCAGAAAAATGTTGTAATGTTTTTGAAACAAGTGTCATGCTCACCAAGTCTGCATTTATGTGATTATATATATTATATATTGTGAAATATTACAATTACAACAGTTTTCCAGTTTAATATATTTTTAAATCTGAATTTTCAGCATAATTACTCCAGTCTTTAGTGTCACATAATCCTTCATAAATTATTTGAATATTTTGATTTCCTTATCATTTATGTCAACAGTGTGGAAACTTATTTTAGGCTTTTTACACGAACAGAAAGTTAGAATATAGGATGTTTATTTGAAATAGTGATCTTTTTTCACACAAAATAATGTACCCATGCTGAGTTATATTGTAATACTGAGTAATATTGAGTAAATATAAATTTCTTTTAACAAAAATAAATAAATCTTAGTCACTCATAACTTTTCGTGTGTATTTTCTATTGATCCAACCAAGCAAAAACAATATTACCCATTAATATCATAACCTAACACACCTGAACTCTCTGCACTTCCCAAATGATCAAATCAATCATCATCAATGGGGTTAAAAAGCTGCTCATTTGCATATTACGTACTTCAGTATTTCTATTGTGCACGTAGGAGCCATAAGTGCTTCACATATCTGCATCGCTCCTGATTGGCCGAGATCATTTATGGACAGATCCAGCTCAGTCAGACAGCAGGTTTCTGATTGGAGGGCAGCTGCCAGAGAAGAGCAGCAGGCGTCCGTCAACTCACAGCTAGACATACTGCGATAAGAAGAAACAAAACGCATCATCAGTCAAACAAGAGTCCATATCTAATTAGCAGTTCAAGAAAAAAAGGAAATTTTGCAACCATATATATACATTTATACAACACCTTGGTATTGTTTTATCTATGTAAAGACAAAAATGTGATTTTTTTTGGCTTATATGTTGATCATGTTTGTTACTTCAATGTGTTGAGACGGCCTTTCTTTAAAACTTGTGAGACCACCTCCATCCCATCATCCATCACCGTGTTCTGGCTCAGGTTTAGATTCCTCAGCTCTGAAAAACTGCTGTTCAGAGCTGAAGACAGCGCAGGCATGGATGCTGTCGTCAGTGAACAAAAGGACAGACTGCAGAATACATGCACACACATATAACTGTTAGCATCCCTATTGATTTCAATGCTACATTCCCAAAATGCTCACAGTAGTTTGAATAGTGCAAGTGTACTCGATTTCCAGTAGTCTGCAGTTCTCCAGTGCACTGCTGAAAAGAATAAGGCCTTGATCCTCCATAGAAGTCCCACGCAGACTGAGCACACGCAGTCGTGAGCCTCCGGAGAGCATCTGAGCCAGAGCTTCACAGTCAGCTGCAGCCAATGAGCATCTACACAAGCTGAACAAGATGGTGACAGCACACTTTAGCAAGAGTTCAAGCAAGAACCAGCACCAAGAATTATTGGGTTGACCGTATGTGCTCTTTGGACCAGCAGCATTGTCAATAGGACTAAAATTAGTGAAAAAAAATAAATAAAATTATATATATATATTTACAAAAGCCAATTCATCTGCACAAAATAAGAATATATATTTATAAAATATGTTTCACAAATGCAAATCTCAATTCACAGAGTTCACTCGATACTTTAAACATTAAGCCAGCGGTTTAGTGCTGCCGCTTAGTGTGTTATGAGTTAATATGGATCAATTCTAATGTTTATTTCATAAAGAATCATTATTCACGTGGATACCATACCACATTAAGATACTATGGAAGGCAATGGTGACCCAAAACAGCCTGGTTAATAACTTTTTTCAAAAATCTTCTTTTTTGCAGAACCAAGAAATTCCTACAGGTTGGGAACTACTTGAGGGTGAGTAAATGATGACAGAATTATTATCATATATTTGTACAAACAAAAGTTGTTTGTTTTGTTTTTTCCCAGTGGTGGAAACATGCTTCCATACGTATCTATGGAAGTCATTGCAACTTTTTATCTCACAATTTTTTTTTTTTTTTTTTAACTCACAACTGCAAGTTATAAACTGGAATTGTGAGATGTAAAGTAAGAAAAAGATAAAAAAGTTGCATTAACTGGAAACAGGCTTCCATATGCATCTGATATCGGCACGTACATAAATTTTTTTTTAAATTGCCTTACTTGAGCGACTCTAGCGTGGAGCGTGTGAGTCCTTGGCAAAGGCTTTTGACCAAGTCTTTTTTCAACATGGAGTCTGAAAGATCAAGCGCTATTGGCCGTCCCTCAGCCAGTGCTGTGAACAGGTGGGTGATGGCAGTCAAACCGAGACGATTCTGTGACAGACTGACAAGACAAATATGAAAATGAAAATATGAAATATGTATGGACAAAAGCTGAATTCTTTTTATGTTGTTGGAAAAAAAATTAAAAATTCTTGGGTTTTTACATTTATAAATCCTATTTCTTTTAGTCTCATACATTTAAGCTTGCCGTATTTTAACCATGCTCGTACATTTGAAAAATATGTGCAAAAATACGGAAAATGCATTTTAAAAATATAATTAGTAAAATATTATGTCATGATTTTTTAAGTGCAGAAATCTTACCCGTGTCTTAATTTATTTATGACCAACAAATATGCTTCATAATTAAGCAAATTGACATATTACAAGGATTTCTGAAGGATCATGTGACACTGACGGTTGTAGTAACGATGCTGAAAATTCAACTTTGCATTACAGGAATGAACAATATTCAAATAGAATACAGCCATTTTAAATTGTAATAATATTTCACAATTCCTTTCTTTTTTTTTCCTAAGTTTTTTGATCAAATAAATGCAGCCTTGGTAGGCAGAAGTGACTTCCTTCAAAAACATAAAACATTAAATAAAAAATAATAACCTTACCAAACCTAAACTTTTGGTTTTGTAAGTTCCTCATGTATAACGGAACTCTATTTACTATACCTCTCAGTTTGTATTCCAAACCTGAGCTTTTGAAGTCAGAATTTCCTTGTCTTTGCGAGGTATTAAGAATAATTAGAACAACAACAAAAAATTGCATCTAGTGGTGCAATGTACAACTAATCTAAAACTTAACACTCACCCAATGCTTTTCGACAGCCGTAACGCCGGTATAAGTCTCTTGACCTGTTCGCTTGTTAGTTCTGCTCTGTACAGGTTCATATGCTCCATCTCTCTGATACAACTCACTACATATGACAGAGCAGCACAGTCATCCTCCTGCATGGAGCTGTACGACACAAACCTCCAATGGGTCTTACTAATGCTTTCTTTGACAAGAGATGAGTTACGTGCATGATGCAGAAGCCGAAGAACACCAAAGTGCTTTGCTGCCTCAATATCTGGCAACACCCTAGAAACCTTTCCCACCAACCACTGAGAGAACACAGATATTTGACTTTCATCAAACTTTCCTACAGAGTCTTCTATTGGTTTACGCTGGACTGAGTCTGACAGTCCTGCTAGAAATGTGTAGAACAGATCCAAGCGCTTTTCTGAGACATCCTGCATGGATTGGTCGAGATAAAAGGAGGCGGCTGATAAGAACTCATGCATCACTGGAGACAGGAAGGAGGATGTGTAATCAGAGGAAGTGACATCACCATTGGTGCACAAGAAAGCAGAAAGCACGGGGTGGTGCAGAAAAGAATGCAGGCCGCAGGATGTGACATCGCTGTAGGAGCGAACTGGATTGGTTAGTTTTCCCAAACTGGACACAAGTGCTCTGGTTTGTTCTGCATGCATCTTCTGTTTCTGCAGTAGCATGTGTGAGACAATGCTGAACAGGTGAGTAAGGGTCTCAGGTGGGGCGTTTTTACTCTCTAACTGAGTTTTTAACACATTGCAAAGTGTCCAGCAGAAGGCCGGACAAAAACAATGCTTGTATACACCCAACGCTTGTTCACTTTGGCGATAAAGTCCCTCTGCTTGGCCACCATCACCAAAGAACTGCTGAAAGAACATTCTCCTCTGGCTCTGAGAGAACCCGACCACCTCAAAACATCTCAAAAACTCGACTGGCTCTCGGGACGTGATCAGCATTGAAACATCAGGAAGCAGAGATCTGTGAAGCAGACTGTACAGCAAGATGGAGCCAGTCGCTTCTTCTTGTACATCATGAATAAGGCTGGATGAGGACGGTGGAGTGCATAGAAGGTGCTGCAATTGCTCCAGTCCATCAAGCACAAGAAGCAGAGACCGAGGCCTCTGTAGAGCTCCAGCGAGAGTCTTTGTGGAGATATGAGTGTGCATGCGGCCCAGCATGCTCTGCAAACTCTCTGCTTTCCCTTCAAGAGCCGCCAGCTCCTGAACAGGCACTGGCATGAAGAGCGAGTAATGTTGCAAACGCGAACCTGTCGTCCAATCCCAAATGATCTTCTCTACCGCTGTAGTCTTGCCCATTCCAACATCACCATAAAGAACCAGCCTACAGGCTTCAGATTCTGGAGAAAACTCTCGAGATATGACATCCTCTAAATCTTCCCAGTCTCCTCTTTTAACAAATCCAAGCGCGACATTGTACGCATTCACTGAGAGGGGCGTGTAGTGGCCTTTCTTGATCACCTCTCGCACAGGCTGACCTCCCAAGAGGGAATTGGGCAGAGCTGAGTTCAGTATAGTGTTTCTCAAGGTCTCCTTATGCATTTGCTGCAGATCTGTGAAAAAAAGGTTAAGAATGAATAAAGAAGTACTTATTTCAATTAAATCATGTCTTTCTTTCTTTGTTTCTCTCTTTCTATCTATATCTGCGTGTCTGTCTGTTGTTTTATTTCTCCATCAATCTATTCATTCAAAATGTATTTTAATTCCGGTAGCAAATAAGATGCAGAACTATAGTACAGTCTACAGTATATTTGTTGATTCTTAGTTCATGTTAACTAATGTAGTTAAGTAGTGTTAACTATTGAACCTTATTAAGGCACACACATATATACATACATATATAATAAGGGTGCTATTTGTAGATTTGTAGAAGTAGCTTTTTTCACAAATCGCACCCTGACCCTGCATATAATATTACATATATTTGTGTGTGTGTGTGTGTTATCAATATATCCCCATCTTAACAAAGATTAAAAAAATTAATTAATGCGACTACAAAAGTAAATTATTTTTGCGTGTTCCATACATTTTGAAATAATAAATAAATTAAAAAAGCTTAACCACGGTCGTCTGTAAAAAGCTTGACAAAATACATTTGCGACGTACAGTAACATTATATAATCTACATTAGGTCGCACTCGCAATTTACAGTTACACACACCCCTGTGTTTTGAAAGAGTTTTGACGCTGAAGTGTTTGCTCACCATCTGAAATCTCGCTGTGCATGGCTGCGGATGACGATATGGTGAGAAGTCCTGCATGTGTGAAGCCTTCTGCTGTTTAATCAGGGGAACACGAAAGTTCGGATCTCGTGCTCATGACACAAACCATAGGCTGATCCCAACGCGGAAGCAAATCTAAGTTAAACAGTGCCATCTAGTGCCAACTTGAATCATAACATTTCTTTCCATTTTTATGTTACGATTATGGATTTGACAGACGCTTCGGCCCAAAGCAACTTACATTAACTTTAGGTAGCCAGTGGTGGACAGTAACGAAGTAGTTGTAATTCGTTACTGTACTTAAGTACATTGTTCAAGTATCTGTACTTTACTGGAGTAGTTTTATTTTTAGCAACTTTTACTTTTACTTCACTACAGTCCTAAGCAAAGGATCGTACTTTTTACTTCACTGCATTTCATAAAACATATCGTTACTTATATATCACGTGCTCCGAGCGAGACGCAGAAGAGCGATTCATTAACAAACTGATTCTTTTAAATGAACCTGTTCAATCGGTTCGCAAATCGCACCAAACGATTCATTCTCGAATTGGAACGATCCGTTTGCAGCTGTTCCTGATTCGACATGTCACTCATCCAAAGATCCGTTCAGAGCAAGTCTCCAGTGAACCGAACAACTGGCGCGCGCCACTGATGATGCATAAAGTAAGTTACTAACTTTAACTGAAAATCATATTTAGATAAAAACTGTCAGTTTGCTACACTGCCGTAGATGGTGAACGGAAAGCAGACACATCAACATCAATGTCCTCAGGTCAAAAAACGTTTATATTCCCTGCTGCTGTACCGTTAACGTTAGCAGTTTTAGTAAAATGTTAACGTTACTCATTTAGCCCTACGTCTGTTTTATATTGTTTATCAACGGTCTATATTTTATATTTTAATATTGTTTATATTGCAGAGTAGACAGTTAATTCATCATACTAAAAATAAGTAGGTCTAAATATTGTTCAGCTAACAAGCTTGCTGGTGCAAAGTTATAGTCATTTTTAGATAATGTCCAATTTTATATATATATATATATATATATATATATATATATAGTAATTTGAGGGGAAAAAGAAAAGATGTGATGTTAAGGTAACTAGAGTAATTAACAAAGTGGGAAGTAATGCCCGGGGGTATTTGGCCAAGAATGTTTACAACACAGACAAAAAAAAAGAAGTAAATATTATACTTTCCTTCAAATGTTTTCCCTAACTTATTCTCATGTCATATATAACGTTCTGTGAGGTTCTGCAAAACACTAACCTAAGCTTCAAAACACTTTCTTCCTACTTGTGAAAATTAAGCGGGACATTGCAGTGTAAGCTTCACAGTGAGCATAACTACATCATGCTCATCAAAAATCACAGGTAATTGTATTTATTCGTGGCAGGGAAACATTTATTTCGTTATTTTCGTCCAGCACGAATGGATGCATCCAATGGAATCTTAGTTTAAAAAACAATCTGGACTTACGAAAATAATGAAATAAACGTGTCCCTGCCACGAAAAAAAAAGATTAAATTAAATTTTGTGATTAAGTCACGAAGTCCGTGACACTGGGTTGCTTGAGCAGTAAGATTATAAAAAAATATGTGCTTTATAAAATTAAGTAGGCTGTATAATATTGCTAAATAAATTTATCAGTACTTTTTTTACTTTTACTCGAGTAAAATTGGACAAGGAGAACTTTTACTTTTACTGGAGTAATATTTTATTATACGTATCTGTACTTTCACACAAGTACTTGATTTGTGTACTTCGTCCACCACAAATGTAACAGCAGTTTCCTAAAATATGAGACGACACATTAAATTGTTAAGTGTAACCAGGAGCTATTTTTAATAGTTGAACAAGCTATTGTTAAGAAAGCACAAATAAATTGAAGCGGAGTGTTAAGCGTCTGTTTTTATAAGGCGACTAAACCAAGCTTGTAGCGATTACACAGCGCGAGAAGATAAACTTGACAGTTTCCAAACCATATGTGTACTTTAAAAACATTGAGCATTGTGATATTTAAAAAAAGTTTTATAGCAGCGAGAAAGAAGACTATCTCACCGCAGACCAAGTGAAATGAGACGCTGAGACGCAAACAATGGCCTGCCTATTAGCGGATGCTGTTTACGATGTGCTGTAAACGTTAGAAAGGATTACAACGAAAATAGAAGTTCAAACAACCCGTCTCTGTATTACTCGATGTATGGTGCTTCCTTTTGCTATTGCAAATCAAATCACACTAGGCTCGATCTGAAGACTTTTATTCAGAACAGCTTCACAGCTGACTTTTTACGACCATTCGGTATGTCTCTGGTTCCAGCCCTTCAGATGAGGAGGTTAATGAAGTTATTTGATGTGGAAAACAGAGTGTTAGACTCTTCTTTTAATCGAAGCTAAAATGAATTATATCGACAATCAAGAAAAAAAAAAGAGTGACGCTAGATTTAGATCACTGTGCAACGAGTGTTCAGCAACACCGATTTTGTCGGTAGATTTATTTTAACACGTCGTGCGAAAATGGCTAACGTTATTAAAGCCTAAACATGTAGTGTCTTCTGTATACTAAATGTAAAACGTAAAACAGATTAAAACTTCCCCAGCGGAGAGATGACCGGACTGTCAGGTCAATGTATCAGTTTACAGGCTCGATTGTTTTCACTGTGTGAGAGCGTGCATGCGTGCGTGGTGCAAAATTAGAATGTCGCATATAAAGTCCTAATGCAGTGAATCACTAGTAAATCTGATTTCATACGTCTCTTGAGCGTGGAGGAGTTTAAAGGAACTCATCATAAATGTAAAGGAATTATATAATTATGTACCTAAGCATATCCCTTACTACTGTTATTTTTCTGAAATTCATAAAACAACGCAAGCTGTTTAATTCAGTTACTTAAGCAAGGTACCTGTTTTATATCAATCCCTAGATTACCGTTGCATAGACACTATCTGAAAGCACGCATTTGCATTTTACTTGAAACTTGTGAAAGTCCATAGACCAAAGGTCAAATATTTCACACATCTACATTTAAACCATCACAAAGTTTAAAACGTGCACCGTGTGAGTTAAAACAATAACAGTTGTCTGGACATTTAAATGAAACCGGCTTCAGCCAGTGTTTTGAAACAATTGCATGGCATGACATGCAATTTCGGACACCCTCTGAGACTACGCTTGAGTTTAATATTGCAAACATAAGCAGCTAAAGACTTTATTTGTGAAACTTTTGATGTAGATGCCCCAATATACTTGTTCAACCATATGCCGACATCATTCTAAAAGATTACTTAGAGATTAAAGACAACAGATTATGTTTTAAATGCGATACATTCACTTTTTTGAACAAAACAGAAGTGTTCACACTTTTAATTTTTGCATGTCAGCAGTTGGTCAACAAGTTTTAGTCATATTACCAAGATGAAATTTATCTTGGGTTTCATTTTTAGCTTCAAATACATGAGAGACGTCTTCTGTTTAAGATTTGCAACTCACACAGACAAGCACAGGGTCAACATCATTTCATGTGCTTGTTTTATTGTTCAGCTGGCTAGCTGATTACAAGTAACCTTTATTACTTTTTCATTTTACAATAAAAGATCCAAATTTTTTTTTTAAAAAGCAACTCCAGTTACTACGTTTTTACTATGTACACTGCAAGCATAAACTAACATTTGTATTTGTTGTCGAGCAGTGAACAAGTATCGAACAAAGTTGTCTACTTTACTCTGCCTTAAGCCTGATGTTTCACACTTTACATGAAAGGACTTTTACATCTGCTATGAATAGAACTTCTTATATTAAAAACAAGCACACGGGGCTATGATCATATTTTTTTATGTATTTTTAAAACACTTACAACGCAGTACTTACCATAAAAAGTAGCTAAGTAATGTCTAGGTTACGTATTGTAACCCTCGTTCCCTGAAGAAGGGAAC
>JAUCMU010000143.1:3091489-3107479 GCA_032275025.1 Enteromius treurensis
TTTTCTTAATGCCTGTTGAACATAACAGAGACATTTTATGATTATTACAATACATTTCTTACATACGGCTCCTTTAATTGTCACCAGCTGAACAGCAGTGGTCAAACTGATTTAGCTTACTGTGTATGAGGTTCCAATTGCATGGGGTTCAATTTGTGCCAAAAACAAGTAGACTGCTTTGTGCTTTGTACTACACATTTGACCTTGTCTACAGTCATTGCCTTGTTCAGGTAAATCTGTATATGTTGAAGTGTATGTTGTCTGTTGACGTTGTTTTTACTGTTGTCCCTGTTGTCCTCTTGTTCTGTTGTCACAACAGTCATCTTGTTCTGTTGTCCTAACTGTCGTCTTTTTATCATCCTTAATGTAGTCTTTACTGTTGTCTTGTTCTGTCACGTATACCTTCATCAGCTCGGAAAGTTATTTTCTAACTAGTAAATGCATAGTGGGCAAACTGACTAAATATATTTTGCCACTATCTCGCCTTACTCAACAATAGTTCAAGGGGAGATCCCTTACTGTCTGTACAGTACACAAATATTTTCGTTAAAATTAGGCTACTGATTTTTTTTTTGTTGTTGTTGATGTTACAAAGTTTGTAGGTTGTTGAAGACTTATCAATTAAATTTTGTTTAGAAAAACAACCATTGTAATTGACCAAAAAGGCTTTTTCATGTTCATGTTGTATGTACCTAGCTACAAACTTTAGAACATTGAAAAAAAAAACTATTGGTAAATTGGGCAAAACTGACTAAATAGAGTTCAACCATCACACAACACTTTGGAGTAGCCAAACAATGCAAAGAAATCATCTTTAAAACAAAAGTCATTAACAAAATGAAATTAGATGAACTTTAAAAAGACATTGCTAAAAGAAGTGAAAGACACCTTTCCCAAAGTGTAAGAAACATCTATTCACTTCAATGCTTGACTTATATTATAATTATTTCAAAAAACTTTTTGTGACATTTGGATTATTGGATAACTTATTGATCTGTTGCTTGCCTTCTTATAATTTAAGGGGAAAACTAGTTTCCCTAAAATCAGACAGCACTTGTTATGATTTTTCAAGGGTGAAGAATTTAGTAAGAATGCTATAAAATATCCTTAGCAATATTTAACATATGTATTTGTATTTTAAAATTACTTGTTGGGTTGGGTTTGGAGATAGTGGCTTAGCTGTATATTCTGCCCTGTGTTTTTGTTGAATTGGATAGGAGGAGTGACTAAATTCGTTATCTTTCATCGTGGTTATGTGTTTGTAAAGGTATTTGGGTAAGGTGTTGGGGGGGGGGATTGTTGTTTTAGCATTAGCTGCTTTCCTTGGAATCTTATCAGGCCTGTTTCTTTCTCTTTGAAGCAAAATGACACACTTCACCCCTGTTAAACTTTTTTCGACTATGACCTGAGCGAAGCTGTCTGGCCTCTAATCACAGCTCTTCTCAGACGATGACAAGATGCTTCAGATTCTTCACATGACATTGTGTCACATAAACCTCTGTAATTTGAAGCTGTCTTATATAATACACACTTAAATTAAACAAATCAAATCACCCCTAAGGCTTTGTTTATACATTTAAGTTTACTTTATTAATTACATTCTACAATATATTCACTTTTAAAATGATTTGTAATGTTTCAAGTTAAAAGTCTGAGACAAGGTTAAATCAATCAAATCATGTGCATAAAAGGCAATAATTAATGAAGAGGAATGAGCAATAATTTGATCTTCATATAACAAAATAAAAAGAAAACCCCTAACACCTTTAATGTATGAGCAGGTTGTGAAAGAAAAAAAACTTGAATGTAACATTTTCATGTAAATATTATTTATTTCTTCTTTGTGCCAATTGCACACTATAATATCTTCTTCTAGCAGTAACAAGCATGGATGAGATATGTTAGTGTGTAGACAGTCAGAAACTTGCTGTTCATTATGAGCCGGATGGACTATCGTCCGAGCCTGATGGGAAAGAGATCAGATTTACTGAGTTATTATCTTCTTATCTTTCACTTTGACCTACTTTTGACCATTTATTTCAGCAAATTTATAATTTATATAATTATATAAATATAACTAAACATTTAATATAAACCATTTTGCAATTAAAACATTTAAAATTTAAATATAAAATTATATTCTAAAATAAAAATATGAAAAAAACATATAAATATTATAATAAAAGTAAAATACTTAAATTTAAACCCTCAATTATTTTAGGCCCTACAGTTTCACCTGTCCTCTTCTCCTTCCAGTAGTTTCTTATAGGTGGCGATCTCAATATCCAGAGCCAGTTTGATGTTCATCAGCTCCTGGTAGTCTCGAATGTGTTTGGTCATTTCACGCTTGGCTTTCTGCAGTGCGTCTTCCAGCGCTTTGATTTGTTCTTTTGCGTCAAGCACCGCCTCCTCACCACTACGCTCCGCCTCAATTATTTTTTCAGCCATGCTTCCGCGCTGTAGATCCGAGATATTACAGAAAGTTATCAGTGCATTTACTGCGGATTATCATGTTTGGCCAGGTGTTCACCAGCAGACACCAATAGTTGTTCTAATGAACAGATGAAGGGTATTATCTTACCTGTGATTTAACTGAATCTATCTCATTTATCAGTCGTGTTATCTGCCTGTTTAAATCAGCTACTGCACCTTTGTTGTGTCTCAGCTCAGTGTTACACTGTTCAGCCTGTGATGAGATCAAGTCAAACTGTGGAGGAAAACACTGTTATAGGCACAATTATGACAATATGAATCAATTCATAAAATATATAATGATACAATATATTTTAGGAACTGAATTTTGAATAATCTTTTTTCCTTAACTTTGTCATATCACATCTTTGTCATATGTGATGGACAAATTTGTTTTTTACAATATGTATATTTCTCTATGAAGTGAATTTGAATGAACAAGTGAATTTTTCGAAACGGTTTTAGGTAAATGATGGGTTTGTGGAAATGTTTAGGAAAAAAACTGAGATCAGAAAATGTAACAGTAAATGAGCAATAAATATAAAATTAAATGTAGAATAAATGTGAAAAATTAAAACATTTATAAATTAAAAATATTATTACAATAAAATAAATAATAATTAGCTTTTCTAGATAGATAGATAGATAGATAGATAGAAAGCATTTGATAAAATAAAATTTTGTAAAATATTTTTTCATTAAAATATATAGCCGCCTTTTGGGGGTCCCTTGCATGAGGATGATCATCTTTAAAAAGCATTTAAAAGACTGATATATATATATATTATGCTAAACAGTGTTAAAATTCTACGGTTTGTCTTAGTCATTAGTTTAAAACATGAGAACCCTTGCAGGAAATAATAAGTAGGTTGCTTAAGGCTTCAACAGCTACTTTTCTCTTGAGAAAATGCCTCAATAATCTCATGTTTCACCTCTAGTGTTTCAGAAGAGATCTTAGCATTATCTCAAAAGGTCAGGTGTGATCTTTACCTTGTTCTTATACCAGGCCTCAGCTTCTTTTCGGCTGCTAGCTGAAATCTCCTCGTGCTGCTGCTTCACATTAGTGAGGATCTTCTCCATGTTCAGCTGCCTGCTGTTGTCCATCTGCACCACAACCGACATGTCCTTCGCGTCAGCCTTCAGCTCACGCAGCTCCTACAGAGTAAGAGAGGTCAAGTCAGTTACTCCGACTAATCTCAGGATGTTCTGGCGTTTCATTCATCCACCTGACTCTGAGTTTGCATTACCTGCTCGTAGAAGCTCTTGAAAAAGTTCAGATCTTCCAGAACCGCTGTTATTTTATCTTCCAAGGAATTTTTATACAAATATATAGTATCCACTTCCTGTCAGGACATGTACTGATTACTTGTTAGCTTGGCAGATCCTTGGAATATTATCGTTTTTTACCATCTGATGCAATTCATCTTCTGCTACTAGATTTGTCTTACCTTCTTTAGAAGGACAAAGTCATTTTCAGCTTTGTTTCTGTTGTTAATCTCATCCTCATAACTGTAAAAGGAAACAAATGTCTTGTTAACTTTACTTTTTTAATTAAGTAATTTTAAGATTTCTGCTTATTATTTATAATACATATGACAAATAGTAAGCAGAAATCTTAAATATGTAATAGGAATCCTAAAAGCAACAAAACCTAATAAAAAAGCAAAAGAACATCAAATTAGCTACTTAAATAAAAAATTCAAAATCAACTTATTCAAAATTTTATAATTTAAATTAATTAAAAATAGTAATATATTGATGATTATATTAATTACAATAAAAACGTTCTATTAATATATAATAAAATGATAGATATAACACTGGGTAAAATATCACATTTACTACAGTTGTTTAACTGTTCATTATACAGTAATAATATAATAGTAATATATTAATAATAACATAAAAATATAATAGTATATTATTAAAATGATATAATATAATGTAATATAATTGTAATATTTTAATAATATAGTTATATTAAGATATAGTAGAATATGGGATCTGCAAACATGTAATAATATTCCAGAAACCTTTTCTTTTTTAATGAAAATTATTTGCATATTATAATGTGCATTTCTTTCTAGTGTGAAGTGAAATAATACAGTTACCACATGTGCCATCATGGAAAATGATTGTAAATAATGATGTTGTTAAATCGGAAATAATATCAGATCCTTCCATTAATACTAAGACTTTGCTCTGTGCTATTGATGGCATGAAAGTGAACACTAATGTATGGTTGCAATTACGGACCTTTGTTGTTGTTTCTCAACCTGTGCGTGGACATTCCTGAGCTCACCGTCCAGGTGTTCTTTGTCTTTGTTTACCCGCTCCAGCTGTCCTCGAAGAGAAGTGATGTAGGACTTCAGCATGGGCTCCAGTTTAGACTCGGGTTCTTTCTCCTTCTGCAGCAGCTCCCATTTAGTCTCCAAAAGCTTGTTGTCTTGCTCTAATTTACGGACCTGCGTGTGTTACAAAGAACATTTTAACACTTAAATCCTACTGACTGTTACGTTTTATATAAGTATCAACTTTGATGTTTCTTAGAAGTAATTAAATACATACACAACAGACAATAGTTGTCATACAGTAACAGCTGATAGCAGCTCAGATCATTTGATCTTGTGAGAACGGAATGAGAAATATTGAAATCTCAGGTTTATGACAGCTTCGGCCAGTCTAAGCTTAGTTTTAGACATAAGCTAGTTGAGATCTCTGCTGATACTCTAAAGAAGGCACATGTGACAATGTCTTTATTGGTCTTTTTCTAAGAATACTTATTCTGTCTTATTTTTATCTCATTCCCATTATATAGAAGCAATATGAGTATCTCATTTGTGACTTTTCCTTCCTATAGGACAGATATGTCAGATTAAAACAATTTTAAAGTACAATTTTTTTTTCTCTCTCTTTTCTTCAGGTTATTAACAAATCTGGCTGCTAAATAATAATAAGAATTAAAAAAACTTACACACAAACAAATACTAATCTCCAGATTAACAAATCCATGCTGAGATTAGCATAAAAACTATGACAAAACTGAGACTTGATGAATAAATGATTAGATTAAATTTAATTTAATAAAAAAATTTTAATTAAACATTTTAATTTAATTATATCATATTAAATTATATTAAATTTTTAAATACAAAAATAGATAGATAGATAGAACCTTGTCGATGAAGGAGGCAAAGCGGTTGTTGAGAGTTTTGATCTCTTCTTTCTCCTGGATCCGCACAGACTGCAGGTCAGGGTCCAGCTGAAGATCGATGGGAGTTAGGAGGCTTGTGTTAACAGACACAGGCTTGATGGGGGTCGCAGCCGGAGACATGTTCCCAAAACCGAAATACGAGTTCCCCTGCCGGGGTATTTGTGGCTGCGAGTCCACTGAGCGGCTGCTGAAGTTCTTGGAGCTCATGACGGATGGACAGAGAGATGAAAGACAGGGGCTGCTTCCTGAGAACTCGCCTACTTATACGCTGACAGGTGGGTGTGTTTTGTGTATAAATGAGAATATACCAGCATTCCTTACTCTGAAAAACCTGTTCAGTCCACCAGTCGTCCAGAGCAAACATATTCCACATTCATGCACGCTCACGCAACTGAGATCTGCCTTTGATTATGAGAATATTTTATGTTCTTGATTGTCTGAAATATGAGATGAATGCAAAGAAGGGCTGCAATATTAGCAGAATGTGCTGTTTTGAGTTGCTTTTGCATGTACTTCTGGCATATTGTCTTCATGCACTTTAAAAAAATAATAATTTCAGTGAACCCATTACTACATTGTTTCAATACAGTTGATTCAATTCAGTATTGTATTTGTGTGTTTATAAATATAGCTTCTGAGCAAAGTACACTGATTTTTCTCAAATCGTTACACAAATGTGTTACATTTGCAATGTACAAATAAAAACATAATAACTTTGAAATAAAATATTTGCAGTAGTGTAATGGCTTTTTGCTGTTTTCTTTTGATTTTTTAATAAAGGAATAAAGGAAGGCCATTTATGCACGCACTTAAACACCAAATATGTTTTATGTTCCAAACAACCATTTAAAATTATTAATTCAGTTAGAAATTAGTGATCACCATTATAATAAAAAAATAAAAAAATAAATAAAAAAAATTGTTAAGAAAGAAAGAAATGTTTGTTTAAAAATTATTTTTAATTCTGAATATATTTACTTCTTTAATCTTTAATAATAACAATAATTGTAGCCACAGTTAAACAATATAACTATGCTGTCTTATTCTGTTATAATTATTTACAAGATATACAGCACTAAAAGTCTGAGGTCTGTTACGAAGAAGTCTGAGGTGAGCGGATCCATATGTAGCATTTATTAGACAATGTCAGAAAGGCAAGGTTCATACAACAGCAACAGGGGTAACAGAGAATAACCAGAAACATGCGCAAGGCTGAGATCGGGGCAGGAAGCAAACAATCAACAGGGGAGAACAGTCCAAGGCGATACACTAAAAGAACCACAAAGAAAAGAGAAGAGAAGAGAAACTGCTCAGAAATGCAGGCCAGGGCAATACAAGACTTTGCAATAAAGGTGAATGTCCTCCTGATAGGAACCAGGTGTGTTTGCAATCAGTTTCTAACCAGGTGTGTGCAAACGGTCTTAGGCATGGGGTGTTATGGGAAATGGAGTTTCCCTGAGATGTTCTGGATAGAGTGCCCTCAGGAGGTTCTTGTGGTTACACCAGCTGGAGAGCATGACAAGTTCAGCCTGTTGGACCATTTTATTGGGTCAATTTCTAATAATTTCTAATATTTTAACCTAGAAACTAAAAAAACAGACATTGGAAACAAATAAATATTAATATACAATTAAATATAATTTTTTTTTTAAATGAAACGATCAAATATTCAAATAAAGTCTAATACAAAGCATTAACAAACACTATATTAATATATCAGCCTAATTATATTATCAATTATATTAACTGCACATGATAATTCTGAAAATGCCCAAATACAATTTCATTCACAAACTATATCAAAATTAAAATGGAGTATATTTTTGTTTGATTTAGAAAAAAAAAAAAAATCATAGCGTAGACGAGGAAGCTGGAGTGGCTCTGCTTATATTCCAGCAGCGGTGTTCAGAGGGCGCTGTTGAGACGCACGCAAATCTGCTTCCTGTTTACGTTTGCCGAGCGCTACCACAGTGCGAGAAGAAACAGCAGATATCGCCAACTGCACCTGGAAACAGGCTCCGCGTTAGTTTTGTTCAGAGACGTCGCCGTCCTTGAGCCTGCAGCCGATCCTGTCTGTTAGACAGGCCGTTTCAATGCATTTCAGAGAAGCTTTACCACCGCGCAGATGGACGCTGTTGATCTGTTTTCAAGCTGCAGAAAGGGCGACATTGCCAGAGTGAGGTCAGACAGCTGACGGCTTCTTGTTGTTGTTTTGGTTTAAAGTTTCGCAAGCGGACAAATGTGCAAAGCCTGTTTATTCTCAAGATATTTCACATGCATAAATAGCCAATATACAAGACATAAGCATTATTTTGCACAGCCTGTGTAATTTACAGACTCTGATTTATATTCGAGCAAGTGTACACTGACCTATATCGTCTGTGGATAGTATTTAGTCATAAATGTGCATGGGTATCATACGCATTACATAATCAAATGCACTTCGTATTTGTGTTAAATAATCTAGACATGTCATATGCTCAACTAAAACAAAACCTATGCAGTTTATTTATGCAACACATCTACATGTACAAATGTGCGTATCTAAGCGAAGCTGAATAGCTTATATAGTTTGTGCGTATTGCATATCTGAACGCTTTTACATGACCTGTTTTATTGGATATAGATTCAGTATATAAATATAGAAGCAAATATGCACAGCCTACCAAATCTCTTAATTAACCAAAAACTAAAATAGTCTTAATCAAATGTGCATTTCCTATGTCATCTCGTGAGACTGCATAATATGTGTAGCGACATAAACCAGTTCGCGCCGATCATGTGCTGTAGTGCTTGTGTATGCAAATCTAAGCAAATGTGAAGGTAGCATAACTACATAACTTTTAAATAAAGTTTCATTGTGTATGCACATCCTGTATCATGTAGATGCTTTATTTATATTCAGATGACAAGATGCCATTACATTACTGTGTAGGATTATGCTTTTAAAACACCTTTGGTTGATGGATATGCTTGTGAAACTGTAGGATAGCAGGGTTGCTCTTCAGTTTGTCAGGCAGTAATGTTGTGAAATAGTCAGACACCCCACGTGGCCTCATTAGAAGGAAAAGCATGTGAGCCTGTCAGATAACATGTTGTCACTGTATTGGCCCACTTACTGGAATTACTGTACTCGGTCTGCTCACTGTGTTCAGGTCTGAGTGATGTATTATTATTATATTAGGTCCCTGCTAAATCTTGGCATTTTTTCCTGTCTTTTTCAGATACCTGGTTGAACAGAGGGATGTAGAACTGAACATCAGAGATAAGTGGGACAGCACACCTCTGTAAGACCGCTCATTTAGGCTTATGTCCTTTCATTGTCTGCGATATCTGTTGTAATGAAGCCTCTGCCTGATATATCTCTCTGCCTTTGTCTTCAGCTATTATGCATGTCTCTGTGGACATGAAGAGCTGGTGCAGTACCTGCTTGCCAACGGTAAGGATAATTGATACCTGACTGGGCCATTATAATTTGATTTGCACGATTATTAATTTTATCGGTCTTTCCTAAAGATTTTTTTTTTTATTAAATAGTCAAGAAATACAGATGTGCAACCTTTAGAAAACGTTCAGATTATGAAACTGAAGCTGTTTAACTTTAAAACTCTTAAACCTTTAAAATCTCAACTGTCTGTCTATCTATCTGTGTATTTATTCATATATATATATATATATATAAATATATGGTGTGTGATTTTTTTTTTTTTTTTTTTTAATGTAACCCTGTTACCAAAATTTGAGCATGTCAAAAAAAATATTTATTTAGATTTTTTTCAATTTTGTGAATTGAAGGTTGGTTTGACGTTATTACTGAATCACTGGCCACTTTATTAGGTACACCAGGCTAGTACCGGGTTGGACCCCCTTTTGCCTTGAGAACTGCCTTGATCCTTCGTGGCATAATTTCAAAGAGGTACTGGAAAAATTCCTTAGAGATATTGGTCCATATTGACATGATAGCACCCCGCAGTTGCTGCAGATTTATTGGCTGCACATCCATGATGCGAATCTCCCGTTCCACCACATCCCCAAGGTGCTCTACTGGATTGAGATCCAGTGACTGTGGAGGCCATTTGAGTACAGTGAACTCATTGTCATGTTCAAGAAACTAGTCTGAGATGATTGGAGCTTTATGACATGGTGTACTATCCTGCTGGAAGTAGCCATCAGAGGATGGGTACACGGTGGTCATAAAGGAACGGACATGGTCAGCAACAATACTGTGGTAGGCTGTGGCGTTGCAACAATGATCACTTAGTGCTAAGGGGCCCAAAGTGTGCAAAGAAAACATCCCCCACACCATTACATCACCACCACCAGCCTGAACCAGTGATATAAGGCAGGATGGATCCATGCTTTCATGTTGTTGACCCCAAATTCTGACCGTACCATCCGAATGTCGCAGCAGAATTAGAGACTCATCTGACCAGGCAACATTTTTCCAATCTTCTATTGTCAGATTTTGTTGAGCCTGTGCAAATTGCAGCCTCAGTTTCCTGTTCTTAGCTGACAGGAGTGGCACCCGGTGTGGTGTAGCCCATCTGCCTCAAGGTTCGACGTGTTGTGCGTTCAGAGATGCTCTTCTGCATACCTCGGTTGTAACAAGTGGTTATTTGAGTTACTGTTGCCTCTCTATCAGCTCGAACCACTCTGGCCGTTCTCCTCTGACCTCTGGCATCAACAAGGCATGACAATCCCAGAAGATCAGCAGTTTCTGAAATACTCAGACCAGCCCGTCTGGCACCAACAACCATGCCACGTTCAGAGTCAATTAAATCACCGTTCTGTCCCATTCTGAAGCTCGTGCCTAAATGCATTGAGTTGCCACCATGTGATTGGCTGATCAGTAATTTGCATCAACGAGCAGTTGGACGGGTGTGCATAATAAAGTGGCCGGCGAGTGTATATTTAGCATCAAAAACAAAATAAGTACTGCCTGTTTTTTCGTAATAAGGCTGTGTGCAAATGTGACACAGAGCTAAAACATAAAGAATTTCATTTTAGTTCAGTAGATTATGTAAATTATATCTGTGACCTGAAGGTGTTTGTCAAAAAAAGGATTCAGGTGGTAAAGATGTTTTCTTGAGCTTATATATATATATATATATATATATATATATGTAATTGTATGTAATTTATATTCTTATATTATTATTTAATTTGTATTCAATCAAGATCTAAATATGTTTTATTGCTTAACTTTCCATGTTACCTCAAATTTGAACTTTTCATGCTGTGCTAAATTGTATTTTAGATAATAGTATTTCACAAGAAAACCGATTTTTTTTTTTTGTCCTCAGTGATGTTTTTAAGAAATGCATTTCTATATTGCTAGTATTTGTGAAAGTGCATTACAGGCAGGTGTTTGCTGTTTCAGGAGCAAAGTGTGAGGCGAACACATTTGACGGCGAGCGCTGTCTGTACGGAGCACTGAGCGACCCGATCCGTCGCCTGCTCAAGGAGTACAAGCGCATCACGGCGAAGGGCATGCAGAGAGACTATTACGACCAGTTCCTGCAGACGTGAGAACCACCAGCACATACAAACACGAACCACTCTCACTGTCACAAGCTCACTGATGGGTGCCTCTCCCTCTTGCAGGCTTTTGGAGCAGGGGAACTACAGCGATGTGACGTTTATGGTTCACGGTGAGATGTTTAAGGCCCACCGCTGTATCTTGAGTGCCCGATCCGAATACTTCGCCCACATGCTAGAGACCAAGTGGAGGGGAAAGAGTGACATCACCCTCAAACATCCACTGGTAGGTGCTGTTTCACTACACACAAATCACTTTCACGATACTATATAGTTCCAGTCTGCGTTATATCCATTCTGTGCCACACGTATGGAACCCCATTTATGGAATAGAGAGCAAAAATGTGTGTTTATTTCTTTTTACCTAATTCTTAGAATTGAGAAATAGAACACATACTTGTGAGGTACAGTCTGACTTTTATCTTGCAATTCCTACAATTATGAGTTAATATTTCTCAGTTCAGACTTTTTTTTTTGAGGTTATATCGCACAATTCTGTGTAAAAAAAAAAAAATATATATATATATATATATTTTTTTTTTTTCTTTCTTTTTTTCTTTTTCCCACATTTCTGACTTTTTTGTTTCCACTACTGAAGTAACTATAGATTTATTGTGACTTTTTTTTATCTTGCCTTTTTTTAATTTTATAATTTGACTTTTGAGTCTATAGCTTTGTTATTGACTTTACTGCAATAAAAAAAATGTCACTTTGTAAGACAATTTAGACTTTTTTCTTTCTTTTTTTCCTTTTTCTGGCATGGAAAAAAAATAATTGTGAATTTATTTATTTATTTATTTATTTATTTTTTTCACAATTCTGACATTTTGTTTCAATTACAGAAGTAAAAATAGATTTATTTGTGATTTTTTTTATTTTTTATTTTTTTTATTTTATTATCTCACAATTCAGACTTTATTCTCAGAATTGTAAGTTCATATCTTACTGTTTTGTATTCAATAATTATGACCTTTTCCTCACAATTCTTATAGTTTATAGCTTAGTAATTTACATCTTACAGTTCTAACTTCACAGATAAAAATAATAATTTTCATGTCAGTCATTTTGGTATTTATATAATAATTCTGAGATATGAAGAGTTATATGAGATATAAACTCGGTTACCGTTTTGATTATTTCATTCTGTGATTTAAACAGGCTTCCATATACATCATATTGTGTCAAAGGAAACCAGATGGCGTATTATTAGTGATACTTTCAGAAAATACAAAGATTGGGAATGTCACTTTTTTCGAAAAGAAAAGTGTTATGCCACCTTGTTACATTTACATTTATTCATTTAGCAGATGATTTTATTAAGAGTGACTTGCATGACAAATGAGGAATACAAAAAGCAATTTGTGCAACACAAAAGGTGCTTACAATACAACATTTCAGACATAATTTGTAAACAGTACAAACTAGAACAGGCAGGGAGCAAGAAAAAGTTAAAGCATAGTATAGTATTTTCTTTATATTCATCATGTTTTCTTCAGAATGTCTTAATGCTACTGTTCAAATCGTCTTACGCTGTATTAATGATCTTCTCCCCAGGGTTGTGTTAAATTAAGAAGAACAGACTTTTCTCTTCTACAACCTTTTACTTCAGGATGCTTCAGACTCTCATGATCCTAATGTGTCAGTTTTAATGTTCTTTTCCAGGTCAACCCTGCTGCATTTGGTGCGATCATGCAGTACTTCTACACCGGTGAGCATCAAGAGTTTTTGGGTGGTGTTAGTACTCTGGCGGCAGACAGTGTTGTTCTTCACCATGTGCGGTCTTTTTCCAGGCCGTTTGGATATAGATGTGAATTACGTGGAGGACTGCAAGCGTTTGGCGAAACAGTGCAAGATCAGCGAGCTGATCGAGGAGCTGGAAGTGAAATGCAAACAGGTCTATGAGTTTGGTGAGGAGCCTGTCTTATTCATATGACCGTGTTTGAAACTCAAAATGATTCATGTTAATGTACACCTTGCAAGGTATTAACAAAAGTAGATAACTGCGTTAAAGTGATCATTAATGTTTTTGCACTGATAAATCTCTTCGGCTCACCAAGGCTGTATTTATTTCATTAAAAGCACAGTAAAAACAGATATATAGGCATATATTATTTGCAGTTCCAAATGATGGTTTTCTATTTAAATGGGTTTTAAAATGTAGTTTATTGATGTAATCCAGCTGCAACATTAATCCACTCTTCAGTGTCACATGATTTTTCAGAAATCATTCTAATATGCTGATTTTCTGCTCAATAAGCATTTATTATTATTATCAGTAAAGTACATTTAAAAAACAGTGTTTATTTGAAACAGACATCTTTTGTAACATAAATGGCATTACTGTCACGTTTGATCAATTTAATTAAATGCATCTTTGATGTAATAATTTGAATATTAAAGAACTTTGAACACTAGTGTATTTATGGGAGGTATTATGCAATTATGATTTTATCAAGAAATTAGATTAGTATTTATCTTGCACAAAATATTATTTAATGAAACCTTATTCATTAAGTAATGTTAAGGCCATGTATAAAATGCATAAAAAGCAATCAAAAAAAAAAAAGATGAGGAACCAGTGAACCAGCTGATTCGTTAAAACAAATCTTAACTTCTCTGTCTGGCAGTGTCTAACAAGCCCGGGACGTGTGTGAAGGTGTTGACTCTGGATCCTCATGACTTTCAGCTGCAGGATGGAATGGCTCTGCTGGCCGACAGCGCACTTCCTGCTGAGCTGCGGGTGAGAGCATGACCCAGTCCAACTCTAACCTTTTATCACTAGGCCAAAAATACGTGTGTGAAGGGTCTGTGGCTGCTTGCATTTAAAAACATTTTTTTTATAATTATGGGATGTGTGGCTGCCTAGCAACTTATGGGATAATACATAATATTTAAATGCCAGTTCCAGCCGGAGGCTTTTCACTCCTCATGAAGAATAAATTTACCTTAAGGAGATATATATATATATATATATATATATATATATACTGTGATGTCATTAGTATTTGACACTTGGGGTTAAAAAAACGCATCTGTTGGAGATAGGTGTAGTTCATAAAAGCGTACACAAATTGAATTCTATTTGTTTTTGTGCATTCAAAAATGAAAATGGGCATCTCCGTACACTAGTGTTCAAACATTTGGGGACAGGATGATTTGTTGTGAAAAGAAATAAGTACTTTTCTTCAGCATGAAAGCATTAAATTGATTAAAAGTAACAGAAGAGACATTTATAATGTTACCGAACATTTCAGTTTTATATAATTGCTGTTTTTGAGCTTTCTTTTTATCTATGAATCTTGAAAACAGGGGTTTTATTAGGCACCAAAACTGTTTTTAACTTTGTAGTCATGATAGTCATGAATGTTTCTTAAGCAGGAAATCAGCATACTGGAATGATTTTTGAAGGATCATGTGACACGGAAGACTAAAGTAATGATGCCTAAAAAAAATTCAGCTTTGGAATAAATTGCGATTTAAAAACAAATGAAATGAATAAAAAATTCATAAAAACATATACATAGAGAAAAGTTATTTTAAATTGTATTAATAGGTCAGAATATTACTGTACTGATTAAAACTGTTGCTGTTTGATCTTTAGGTTGGATACGGTCAGCTTCCGTTCGATCTAACTGATAGTTTTCCGAGTTACCCTGACATCTGCTTCCGGGTGGATGGCTATGACTTCCTGTGTCATAAGGTCAGTGTTTAGCACTGCTCGTCATGATCCCTGAGTGTTGTAGGTAGGATGACATTCGTGGCATCCCAAATGCAAATAAAGATATCAATCTAATATCCCCTGGCTATATTTTTAATTACTCAAATTATTAGTATGATGTTTGTGCTTTAATATTATATTTGTGGCTTGATTTATAAGGGTGTTTGTGAGGATTAAGTGTGTTTGTGTTTATATGTGCAGGCGTTTGTCTGTGGTCGTAGCGATTATTTTAAGGCGCTGTTGGAGGATCATTTCAGCGAGGGTGAAACTCTGCAGACTCATCCCAGTATTCCTGTCATCACCCTTCACGATGTGTCTCACGATTTGTTTACAAGAATCCTTTACTACATCTACAGTGATAACACTCAGGTACACACACATACAATAAACAACTCCACAATCACAAACAAAACACTTTCAAACACAAGTTTTAGTGTAGTTCTGTCATAAGACAAACTGATATCTATCATTGTTATTGGTAACTAAAATGAAAATGAACTGTTAACATTGAAAATAATGGGATTGACATAAAGCAGGTCATAAGCTATAAAATACAATGCAATGAACAATATTAGAAGTATTTTAAGTACTAAGCTGAATATAAAAACTAATAAAATGACAAAGGCGCATAAAAAAATTACGGAAATTCAAAAGCAAACTGAAAATCTAAAAATAGAAATTAAGTCAAAACATGAATAAATTAAATAAACTAAAGCTGAAATACAAAAAAAAAACTAGAATAGCTAACTAAATACAAATATTTCTAAAATTAAAAAGAAAATAGAAAATAAAAAAATGAGAACAAAGTAAAAATGTATTAAAAAAATTATGAATATATATTTACCAAAAAGAAATCTGTCTTTTTTTTTTGTTTAGATATGATCTTTATATGATTAGTGCGCACTTTATAAGAACATATTCTTGTACCTTTTTCTTCCTGATTCACGAGTTCGCGCTTTCTCATTAATGCAAAGGGAGGTTAGAATGGTAAGTAAAAGCAAATTTGGCGAGCTGTCCGGGAAGCGAGCCGGGAGAACGGCAGGCCCCG
>JAUCMU010000143.1:3107579-3131524 GCA_032275025.1 Enteromius treurensis
GGCCTTAATTCTAAGCGGTATGTGTGGAGAAAACCAGGCACTGCTCATCACCTGTCCAATTGTAATGAGCGAGTCTGAGGCGTGCGGATCCAAATGCCGTACTTTAGTCATGGTCAGCAGGCAGGGTCAGACAATGGCAAACAGAGCAACAAAGACAGAGCTGAATCATGGTCGAGGTACACGGGCAGAGGATCAGGGCAGGCGCAGTCAAACAGCAAACAGGTTAACAGGCGACAGTGACGCCCCCAGGGCGGAGCAGGAGATGGTGATGCCCACCTGGGCGGAACAGGAGACGGTGACGTCCCCCAGGGCGGAGCAGAAGACGGTGATGACTACCTGGGCGGAACAGGCAACGCTGAAAAAAGTGTCAACGATCTTGTGCAATGTTTCTGAGTCGGCAGACATCTTGCAGGCTGACTCTGGCTGAGGAATGGCAGCCATTTTTCAGCGCTTGCTCGGGCAGAGGGATGGCGCAATCTTGGGCGCTTACTCGAGCTGAGGGAGGGTGACCATCTTGACTGCCAACTTTGACTGAGGTGGGGCGGACATCTTGACTGTTGACTTGGACTGAGGCTGGGCGGCCATCTTGACTGTTGACTTGGACTGAGGCAGGGTGACCATATGACGCAGTGGTTCAGGAACGGTAGCCATTTTGTGCAGTGACTCAGGATCGGCAGCCATCTTGTCCAAAGGCTCAGAAGCAGCGGCCATCTTGTGCAGTGACTCGGGAATGGCGGCCATCTTGTGCATTGACTCAGGATTGGCTGCCTTCTTGTGCAGTGACTCGGGATCAGCGGCCATATTGTGCATTGACTCAGGATCGGTGGACATCTTGGACTGTGATTGAGGCCCTGGAGAGATATCCATCTTGTGCTGTGGGTCTAGTGTGGCAGCCATTTTGTGCAGCGGTTCAGGTGTGGCAGCCATCTTGTGCAGAGGCTCAGGTGTGGCAGCCATGTTGTGCTGTGGGTCTAGTGTGGCAGCCATTTTGTGCAGCGGTTCAGGTGTGGCAGCCATCTTGTGCTGTGGTTGTGATTCAGTGTTTTTGAAGGGGTAGTGCGATGTGACTACCCCTTGAACCTGGGAAGTGGGCTTTTCCTCATCCTCTGCGGTGCCCACAGTGAAATTAGATCCACAATACAAAAGAACAAAGTCAATCAATTCAGCCAATGACCATTCAGGATTGTCCCGGCGCAGAGAGTAGAAGTTCTCCAGATCTAGCCCAAGTAGGAAACAGTCCTTTATTATATCATCCTCTTCCGGAACCAGATATCTGCATGCCAAAAACTCCTCCACATAATCCTCAATATTTTTACCACGTTGGAAAATGGTACAGAGTTGAGACAGTGGATTCTGATCAGTCAAACAGCAAACAGGTGAACAGTCCAAAAGTCAAATACAGTAAAAACAAACAGGGAATATACGCTCGGAAATGACAGCAATAGCAAATCAAAACTTTGCGATTCTCTAGCTGGAGAGACTTGCTTTAATTCTGACACTAATGAGAGAGTGGGCGTGGATAATGAGCAACAGCTGTGTGGGAGTGGTGTGTTATGGGAGATTGAGTCCAGTAAACAACTAAGAGTGTGAAACTGAAAGTTAGGAGTGCCCTCTGGCAGGGCTAACGGTTCTTCCGTCTGGGATCGTTACACCAATACAGTCCCAACAGTGAAGCATGTCAGGGAATCATGTTGCGGGGGTGTTTTTTTTCAGCTGCAGGGCCAGGACGACTGGTTGCATTTGAGGAAAAGATGAATGCGGCCAAGGACAGGGATATCCTGGACCAAAACCTTCTCCAGAGTGTTCAGGCTGGGCCGAAGGTTTCGAGGTTTCCTTCAAACAAGACAATGACCCAAAGCACACAATACATTTTTTAATAAATCTCTAAAAATGTCAAGAATTCTGTGTTTTTCTGTCAATATGGGGTGCTGTGTGTAAATTAATGAGGCAAAAAATAAAATTTAATTAAAAAAATTATTTAAGCAAATGGCTGCAATATAACAAAGAGTGAAAATTTAAGGGGGTCTGAATTCTTTCTGTACTCACTTTATACATTTGATTACTAAAATTACTTATGTTATTAAATTATGTTCTGTTATTATGTTTATTGTGTTAGTAAATGAAATTAACCTTTTTTTTTAAAATCTGAATTGTAATTGCTCACCTTTGCTTTTGGTAAACACACACACACACACACACACACACACACACACACACACACACACACAAATCTTTATAGCTTGTTTGATCTTCTTTCTAATTCGGCAGTGTTGGGTTTGTAAACAGCTGCTGTTCTGCCCTCATCTCCTGGTGTGATTTTCCCAAAAAAAGCTTGGAAAGACATCCGTCTTGGTCCCCCAGGGCTAGTCTTCTCCTGGTGGTGAATCTTCTCCTCCAGATGATGCTCACCTACCTGCAATCAAGCTAGAGAGTCACTGCACTAAGATTACTTAAGCACTGCATCCACCTGAGCCTGTGTGCACTGCAGCCTTCTTTAATTAATTGTGCAAATATTATGCTTTATTAACAGAAACTCTGTAAATTTGTGTGAAAAGGAATAAAAACTTTTAATTTTTTTATTTTTAGTTTTTCTGCCTCTACTGTTAATTTCTTTTGGAAACTGCAGTGATATGTACTTATTGGTACATATTTCATGTCTCGTTACTTCACGAGTTCGCGCTTTCTCATTAATGCGAGGGAAGGTTAGAATGGTAAGTAAAAGCAAATTTGGTGAGCTGTCCGGGAAGCGAGGGCCTAGACTGAGCCCTAGCGAGGGCATATGGCATATATTTTTTTGGGAGCCTGGGACCTGGGACCTTTCTTTTTGGGAGCCTGGAGCCTGGGACCTGTGGAGAAGCAGAAACTTGGGTTAGAGGAAAAAGTGGGTAAAGAATCAAATCTAGACATTTGGGGACATTAAAGGGGATGAATGCTGGATGGGAGGCTGTTTTTATATTTCTTACCTCTGAGGAATGGGGACAGGCTTTGGCTAAAAGCCGGTGGGGTAAGCCTCTGCGGAGACGGGGTGAAACCTCTGCGGAGATTTGGGGTAATCTCTGCGGAGATGGATAGAGTAGAGAAGACCTCTGCGGAGGTAGGGGAGAGGAAGCCTCTGCGGAGGTAGGGGAGGGGAAGCCTCTGCGGAGGCGGGGTGAAACCTCTGCGGAGATTTGGGTTAATCTCTGCGGAGATGGATAGAGTAGAAAAAGACCTCTGCGGAGGTAGGGGAGGGGAAGCCTCTGCGGGGATTGGAGCATCTCTGCCGAGATGGGATAGAAGAGAGAGAGACTTCTGCGGAGGCAGGAGCTGGTAGCAAGGGGTGGCTTCTGCGGAAGCCAACAGGGAAGCCTCTGCGGAGGCGGGAGCTGGTAGCAAGGGGTGGCTTCTGCGGAAGCCGGCAGGGAAGCCTCTGCGGAGGCGGGAGCTGGTAGCAAGGGGTGGCTTCTGCGGAAGCCGGCAGGCAAGCCTCTGCGGAGGCGGGAGCTGGTAGCAAGGGGTGGCTTCTGCGGAAGCCGGCAGGGAGCCTCTGCGGAGGCGAGAGCTGGGAGCAAGGGGTGGCTTCTGTGGAAGCCGGCAGGGAGCCTCTGTGGAGGCGAGCTGGTAGCCAGGGGTGGCTTCTGTGGAAGCCAGCGGGGAGCCCCTGCGGGGCTGAGTCTGGGTGAATGCTGCTGCGGGACCTTAGAAGTGGCTAGTGGGTTTGGGGTCGGGTTTGGGAAAGGCTTTGCCTGGGGCTGGAAAGAGTTTGCATGGCTTGGCGGATAGAAGCTGGATCAGTACGAATGTAGCTTTTGAAAGCATCGGATGACCAGCGACCTAGAGTTTGAATTTGGTTAGGGGGAAGGCCTCTTTCGGCTGCTGAAGTGGCTGCCCCGATCCGAAAGGAGTGTGAAGAAAATCTATCGGGGGAAAAACCGGATCTTGAGAGAACGGTTTTGAGATGTTTTTGAAACCAAAACCTGGAAGTGGGTTGGTTGCGTTCGTCGATAAAAAGGGGCTCGAAGGGGGAGGAGGCAAACGAGCTTCTGTAAGCTAGAAAAGCTCTGAGGGTCTGGAAAGGCTGGGTAGGGGATTGTAAATGGAAAATATATATGTAATGGCCTTTGTTGAACTGGTCGGTTTTGCTATGTTTAATGAGGAAAGTCATGGTTTCGTGGTTGAGGATTGAGAGGTCGGAAATGGTGGGGTGGATGTTGGGGTTGAAGGGAGAGTTAGTGGTGAATTCGGAGACTCTGAGGAAACCGAAGAAGGCTAAGTTGAACATGGCGTCCAGGGTGCGGTTGATAAGGGGAGTGCTATAGCCGAGGCGGAGGGTGGAGATACATTGGGTAAGAATCTCCAGGGTTAGGGGAAGCCTTTGGTCGGGGCGTGGAGGATTTTCTTTTTGGATGCCTTTGATCAATAGGTTAGTTTGGGCGTTGTTTATGGCGGGGGATGGGGAACCGTAAAGGAGTTTGTGGAAGAATTGAATTCCGCTGATGTATCCTTTGATGGAACTAGCTTGGAGGAGTCTTGATGAGCTGAGGTAGGAGATGAATGAGGTGATAGATAGGAGGGAGAAATCTGGAAAGGGGAGGTTATAGCTTAGGTGGAAGGTTTTAAATGCTTTCCAAGCGGTGAGGTAGGATTGCAGGGTTTTTGGGGCTACGGCCTGAGTCATGGAGTTTAGGGATTGCTCGTATAAAGGCCTGAGGGGGTGGTTTAAGGGAAGACGAGCTGAGAAAAGGGAGGTGCTTGGGTCGGCAGGAGGTCGGCATCTGGCGCCAGCGTCCTGAATTTCTGCTAAAATCTGGCTTCTGAGGAGGGGAGACACAATGGTGGGTTCAGAAATGAGAGCGTTGGATGGTGCTGGCAGGTAGGTGGCAGTGGAGAGGGAGAAAGGAGTGCGGGAGGAGGTAGAGGGGAGAGAGAGATTAGCAGAGGGGGCGGTAGAGGGTTGGAGAGGAGCGAGGCAAGGAATAGTAGAGGAAGAGGGGAAAGAAAAGTCCGTACGGGGGGGCCCGGTTGATAGCGAGTCTGTAGGGAGAGAGAGAGAAAAGTTATTATTAGGAGCGGATGCTGTTGGATTGCGGGCAGGCAGTGGAGCGGCTGGCCAGGTGGAAAAGAATTCCGACAGAGCTTGGTGGAGCTGGGCGGGAGTGGTGCTGTACGGAACGGGCTGGCTAGGAGGATGGTGGCTGGCGCTGGAGGCAGGTAAGTGCTGGCTTGATTGTTGGCGGCGTGAGGCTGATGAGTGTGGTGGAGAATCAGGTTCGGGCTCGTGGTCGGTATCCAGTCTGTGGCGTTGGGAGCGGCGAAGAGTTGACGGCGGAGCTGGAGAGGATAGGTGAGCCGTTTTTTGAGTGCGTTTGCGGGGTGGAGTAGCTGGTGGATTAGCTTCCGGGAGGTGGGTGTGGAGTAGGTTTAGTAGGTCCTGCTTGTTAGCTTTCCGGGAAAACGGGATTTTAGCTGCTGATAGGGTTTGGCGGAGTGAAACGATTGTCCATTTTCCTGAGGTGGAGCGAGCGGATGCGTAAGATGAGGCAGGTGAAGTTGGATGAGGTCTTGATGGCGGTGGAGAGCGAGCTCTCCTAGCTGGTGAGCTAGCGGGCCTGGTTAGCCTGCGGCCTCTGCTAGGCGCCGCAGCCTCAGGTTGTGATGAGGGCGGCAGGCCGGCGGCTGGCTGAGCGGCCGGGGCTTGCGTTGGTTGGAGGCGGGGAGCGGGCTCCTCGCGGAGATAATCGGAGGATTCGGACATCTTAGCTTGTAGCGTTTGAACGGTGTTCTTTGCATAAGCGAGATGCGGGAAAGAGAAAAGCAGGAGGCTTTTATAGTGGAAAGGAAAAGATATGATTGGGTGATCGTAACGGGGAGATAATTAGGAGATGCGGCACAGCTGTGATTAATTCAGCCGCCACTCCTCCCGAAACTCTGTTTTTATCAAAACAGTTGCAAATTGTCAGAGTTGACAAAAATGTCAGTCCAGGTATCCACTCTCTCTTTAAATGATTGAATATAAGAATGCTGTTTAATTTATATAATTAAATTGATATTTATGCAATGTTAATGTAAAAAAAAAAAGTTTCTAATATGAAAATAAAAGATTTATTGGAAATGTCAGTCCAGGTTTCCTTCACCTTAAACAGGCAGAATATAGTTTTAAGGCACAGCTTGCCGTTCTCTCTTTAAAGTCCTTTTAATGCGAGTCTTCTCGTCTCATTGGTTTCATTAGCTTCATAAAGGAAGTGATCCGTCAGATGTGCTAATGAAGCCTCTGTGGTGTTTTTTTTCCAGCTCTCTCATGAGAATGTGTATGAGGTTCTGTGTGTGGCCGACATGTACCTGTTACCGGGTCTGAAGCGTCTGTGCGGCAGGACTCTGGCCGTGCTGCTGAACGAGGAGAATGTGCTGCACATGTGGAAGACGGCCAAACTCTTCCGGCTCTCGCGCCTGGAGGACCAGTGCACTGAATACATGGCCAAGATCATAGAGCGGGTATGTGTTCATTCACACTGATGCTGCTCATGATCAAAATGTACCTTATTTACATTCACAGTTTATTCACCTGGTTGATTAGCTTTTTCAGGTGTGTTTGATTAGTGTTGGAACTAAACTCTGCAGGACACCTGCCGTCCAAGATAAAAGTTAGATGACCCCTGGTTTAGACATTTAGCTCATGTAAAAATATTTGTTAATAATTGTTTAAAACAATTTAGATTTTATTTTTTATATTTGTTTATTTATAACATACCTTTTTTAATATTATTTGTATTTAAAATTATTTTAAATATAAAACTGAATTATCTCATATTACAATATCAAATTTTATATTGCCATATATTAATAGGATATAAATATAATTTTTTTTGTCATATCAGTAACATTTGTAAAAGATACATTATTAAAATTGTAAATAAGTAAAAAAGTAATTTATATATTTATTCAATTGATATATACATATATATATGCAAATGTATATATTTAATTTATTTATTTAGTATATAAATACATATATTTATTTATTAAATATTATTAATTACTTTAATGTAATTTAAAAGTATTTTTAAATATAAATGATTTAATATAAGAATGAAGTTTAATATATTTATATCTACATAATGTACAAAAGGTGTTTTTAATGTGAAGATTTAATGCATATAAGTATATATATATATATATATATATATATATATACAAATTTAATGTATATACACACTATATTAAATGTAGTTTATAAACCAATTTCAGGAGGAAGCGAACTAAAATGTAATATATTAGTATATGTATGTTTTTTTCCCCTATATTTTAAAGGCTAGTTGAGAGCAGACAGGAAAGCATTGGGCAAAAAAAGCGGTGTAGAATTGGCAAAGAACATCGAGACAGGAATCGGGCTCAGTTCGCCACAAGCACTGTTGCACTTTATGTCGGCTATCGGTGTCGACGACTGCTCAGTTTATATATCTTCTTTAATATATCTTCAAGATGAATTAATGAAGAGTTGTTTGTTACAGCTGGTGGAAAGGCCAGAGTTTGCCGACATGATCAGAGAGGATGCTGGGAATGTGGCTGCCAGACAGGAAACTGACTCCATCCCTCTGGTAGACGAGATCCGTTTCCACATCGCCAGTAACGTTCAGACTTACAGTGCCATCGAGGAGGCCAACCAGAAGCTCAGCGCCCTTGAGCTCCTGCTGGTCAGCATCGGGCTGGAGTGCTGAGAAACACGGCGAACATGAGCGGCCGGATCCATCCAATGCTTTACATGCACAAATGATTTGTAGCAAACTAGCGCCACATTAGCAACAAACTAATATGGTTGATTCTAACCCAAAACATGCACATCTAGAGTCAGTGTGTCACGTTACAGGATCCTGTTGCTTAATGCTTACAGTGTGCTTCCTGTCTTTTTTGTTTTTTTTTAATGAACAAAAAGAGAGATGAAGCTTGACATTTTGATTTTTTTCACCGGTAGTGGACGTACCCTGTCCATTCTTCCACATGCGTCATGACAGATGTAGCAGAATGTTTAACAAGCTTTATAGGAAACTCGAAGCATTGCGAAAAATGCTGTTACATCACTGAATATGATTTGAGCCAATGAATAATATAGGATGAGGTCATTCTTTAAGGAAAGAATGATTTATTGAAATGCGTTTAAGAAAAGGAGTGCACTGAGAAATTATCTCTTTCGAGAAGTTACTATTGGAGGTGTTTGTGATAGCACTGACTTTTCTAAAATAGTACATTTTTGATCCAAGAATGAATAAAGAAAGGATTTCACTGGTGTTGGTCTGATAGTTTAAGAGATGCCATTTGTTTAAGCAAATAGATGATTATGCCTTGAAATGTGTGTTCACTTACAAATATATCTTTCCAGCTTGGCATCCACAGACTTCTGGAAATATGCATGCAATAATTGCATAGAATCACTCAATGATATAATCAGATACATGCTCCTAAAGTACTTAATATTTGTCCTCCTAAACTTTTTTATTTTTTTCCCTGCATTGCTTCGATTGTATTCGATTTTATTTCATAGCCTTTTTATTTATTGTATTTTATGCCGGTCTTAAAGCATATCCTGCGCTAATTTCTCAGCAGCACTTGTGTATGTTTGTTTCTGAAAATCCCACATCTGAGACTTGTGGATGAACTTTGAAGTCGTGATGTGTGTGTGTGTGTGTGTGTGTGTGTTTACTAGCTGATTGCTGTTTTCTTTCCTATGATTTATTGTGGGATGCTCCGACTGAGTGGGATGTACATAGGCGAGCAAAAATAAATATTATTTAATGTACATATTACTTGTGGGTCGGTTTGATTTGCCTTTGGAGAAGTCTGAGAACACTGGGAAAAAATTACAAAATTAGCATATTAGTATGTCTTTTATTTTTACAAACTTGTGAGCATATTTTGAAAAGTTTAAAATATTTTGAGTAGAAAAATTATAATTCAGAATACATTAGCAACACTCAAACCAAATCTATTTACATTTTGACCAAAATTTTGGTTTACATTAGATATTTATTACACGTTTTATCAGTATATTTTGAGTGAAAAGTAAAAAAAAAAATTTGAAAACTAAACATTTGTCTATTTTTTTTCTTCCTTTTACAATGACCGCTACACAAAATGTGGTTTATAAAACTGACTTAGAATTGTTTTTTTTATTTAAAACAAAATTATCATGATAAATGTTATATATTTTAGTATATAGATTAAAAAACATTCTTTTAAAAAAAAAATGGTTTTAATGATGTTAACACAACCAATTGTTTACATACATTTATTTATTTTACAGTATGTATTTCTTAATGCAAATTTTATTATCAGTACATTTTGAGTAAAGGGAATAAAGAAAATATGTTACGTTAAAAAAAGCTTACATTTCACAGTATCTTAGTGTTTTTTTCTTCTTTTTCTTCTTTAATGAAAACAATCAGTCCAATTTTGTTTACATTTAGAATTAGATTTATACAAATATAGGCTATTACAAATTGTATTAAGCATAATAAAAATCAGATATTGTTTGAGTGTAAAAAAAATCAAAGTATATTACCCGGTGTTTTTTTCTTCTTGACAGCAAGATTGCATTTCAAAAATAAGATTTTCATCTAGAAATAGTTTATTTTATGTCACATGATTGATTGATTTACTTTTAGTTCATTTGTTTATTTTTTTTTTATCATGAAATTTTTTTATTCATTAGTTTGAAATAAGAGCCCAACTGTTTAATGTTGTCCCAGAGGTTTTGATTTCTCACCCATCTTTGATTCATGAGCTGATTTAATAGTTTAGTCCTGCAGGAGGCGCTGTGCATTAGTCCAACTCAAACTTCACAATGGCACTGTAGGACACAGCTTCATAAGATTACTTGCATCTTTTCCATATTTATGGCGTTTTCATCACACATTTCTGTTATAAAGCCTCATATCAGTTGTAAATGTTTCATAACTGGAAGTCCCAAAAGTTATAATAAAAAGTGATCATATCAGTAATTGAAGAGTTAATTTGCAAAAAACATTTTCATCCAGCAAATATGTCCCTCCCCGGTTCTAATAGCTTATAAACCTCTGAAAACTAATCTTATTTACTCGTTTGCTGGAGATTCGTAACTTGTCAAAGCTTCAGTCTGTGTTTTCATGTTTCTCCAGGAAACAGGAGGCAGAATTACCATGACAACCGACTCGAGTGAGGGATGAAGGCCTGTCAGAGCAGCGTGGCGTTTCTCTGACATCTATCCTGAGAGCTGTGTGTGTTTGTGATCCCTGAGTCATATAATAACCTGGCAACCCTGGATCTTTACCGTGACTATACAGACTAGGCATGCAGATCTCCACAAACACATTTAGATGATTAACACCAGGTAATATGTGCTATTATGATTCATCAGATGCTGAATATTTGATGAGTAACTATTGCTGGAGCTCATTACATTTTCTATAAATGCGTTTTCGGGAATAGGTCTATGAAAATATAGTAAACATTACTATATAAGTCTTATTAGGATTTATATTGTCCTTAAATGAAGTCTCCTATAGTCACCAAGGCTATATTTATTTGATCAAATTAAATCAAAAATAAGCAGTAGCCTATATTTAAATGATTTCTGAAGAATCGTGTAAAACTTATGACTGGTGTAATGATGCTGAAAATTCCTATCCTTTATAAATTTTACATAAAACAAAATATAGTTTTACAGAAACTAACACTAAAATAAAATTAATAAAAACTATATAATGCAAAACCAAAATCACTAAAACTTTAAAATGAAAATTAAAACATAAATGTTTAATAATTTACCATTTTAAAAAAAAAGTTAAATATTTTCTAACAACATTATAATATTTTATATCATTATGTGATATATACATATAATGTTAAAATATATAAATTATTTTATAATACTGTTAGAAAATAATTAACATTTAAATTCATTATTTCTTAAAAAATAATATTTCATTTTAAATTATGCATGCTGGCAAATGATTGATTGCAATTAATCACATCCAAAATAAAGCTTTTTGTAAACCTAATATATGAGTGTGTACTATGTATATTTAATATGCATATATATGAAATATATTTATATATAATATAAAATATAATAATATAAATATATATACATAAGTAATTTCAAAATATATCCTGTACATGTGTGTATTTATATATAAATAAACCCAGTACGCACATATATTATGTTAAAAAAAGATTTTTGGATGCAATTAATTGCGATTAATAATTTCACAGCACTAATAATAATATAAAATAATGTAATTTAAAATTAAATATTATTTGACAAGAAATAAGGGATTTAATTGTTAAATATTTTCTAACAATATTGTAAAATATTGTAATAATTTGTATATCTAAAACTAAATGTATTTAAATACATAAATGTATATAATGTTAGATGTATTTATTTTTTATTTATTAATTTATTTTTTGACAGTACTAATTATTAAATTTTATTCACATATAATATAAATGTGCAAAATATAAGAATATAAAAAATATATATATATATATTTAATTATTTCGTTTCAAATGTTTTGGGGGTCATTAGGGTCAGATAATTTCGTTATTTAACCCTACTAAAGTATGTTTCATTTACACAGAAATACTATTGTAGCCATATTTTCTGCCAAAATGAAAGAAGAATGGCAGGTCGAAGTCTGACAAATATCCTAAAAGCTCAACTACAAATCAAATGTTAAACAAAGGTATCCAAAATGTCAGATGTACTGTATGTCCTCCTGCAGCTAAGAGATGTACTGAGTGCCCTTCAGTAGAAATTCAGATTTTGAATCTGTTCCCATATTAAGTCATTTAATGAAATACAAGACACACATTTACCTATATGGGCTTTCATGCCTTTAAAAGAGACTGACGAAAGCACGATATTAATTCAGACTGCTTATTTTCTGTTTTATAGCTTTAATCACACATTCTTTCCAAGCAGCCGCCAGAGCCCCTGGTCGAGAATCGCCTTCCATGAAAGTATTTCCTGCTGCGATCCTGAAGCGTCGTAGGTCTCCTGCATTGTTCAAACAGTTTAAATCGAGCGCAGCATGTGTCGGTCTATGTGTATAACACAATCTCATGGCAGTATTTTAACGTTTTGGCTTGTGTGTCGGTGTGAGAATGAAATCTTTCAGTATTCCCCAGCTGCCCTATGACACAAACAGAGCGCATGTGAGGGTGAAAGAGGCTTACTGAGGCAGCACATGACTCTTCCCATAGTCCACCTGCTTCACATGTCTTTAAAAATACAGCTCCAAAATCTCCATCAAAACTACTACTGCAAATCCAGCCACATGACATCGGGAATCTAATGACAGCACCAATAATGAACAAGTAGCCTAACAATGAGCTCTTTGCATGCTGCTGCTTAGAATTCAATTAAATGAAGGCAAAGAGATCTCATCACATGCAAATGTCAGCATTACACAAGCCGAATACTGGACTCAGCACTCTGGAGTTGAGCTGATTTACTGCTGTTATTTTGGCATGGTAAAAAAAAAAAAAAAAAAAACTTGTTCCATTGCCTCGCTCTTTAATCTCCTCCTGGGTGACCGGTGGCTCCAGAGACCAGCGAGGAAGCCTGGCAACCCTGTTCACCGTCACACTAAACACTCACATACTCTTGCTGGGAACTATTAGAATTCTTGTTGACTTCGACATTGTCTTAACGGCGCACAACACTGTCTTAATGCTGGTCATTCAAAGTGCCTCGTGTGAGCATGACAAGGAAGAGAAGAAAAAAACATAAAAGGTCAAGTCTAAAAGCATACAAAACTGAAATGAGAATAAAAGGAACACTCCTTCAAAGTTCAAAGTAACAAATACTGTGCATTCAAATACATTCATAATTGCTGTAGTCATGACAAGTTACCTTAATCATAGAGAATTTTAAAAGACAATAAAATAAATGATTTTAGGTTGGATATGTTAATAAAATTTTTCAATAGATAGATAAGTGGCATTTCATACAGTGAAAAAGGCAATGCATGTAATTTTCGATATATTCAAATGATATCATTATAAAATGTACAATTATGGAATAATCATTCAGTTGGTTGATATGTTAATATTGTTATTGTTTTATTTGTTTTTTGGTAATACAAAAAATACAGATCTGTATATATCAATATTATAAAAACAGTCTAATAATGATGTATTTTGACTGTTCGACAAGTATTTCAGATAAAACAAAATGTATTTTATTGATTAATGTAAAAAAGGCAATGCATGTCATTTTAAACTGGTTTATGTATGTACTGTAACTGGATTTAATTAAGTCTAAAAACATAAACTGCGTAATATATAATCACAGTGTATCCTGACCATTTGTAGATGCTAGTGGGTTTTTAAAAAAGAAAATGAGCCGTATAATATATAATCACTGTGTATTTTGATAGCTATTCAACAAGTATTTTATTCTACAGTGAAAATGTTTATGTCATGTCAGTTTAAGATGATTAATATTTTTTAAAATATGAAATATACAATTATGAGTTGTACATGCATGGTGTATTCTAAACATGTAATAAGGTTTTTATATTAATATGACAGTAATATTTAATTTTATTAAACAGCCAATGGACATTAATTTGAGTTGGTTGATATATAATTTACATGAAATGTAAAATTATGAGCTACATAATATATAATGAAAGTGACCATTCTATAAGTATTTCAGATGCTAAATAATAATAATAATAATAAAGCAATTATATTAATCTTGCATCACAGTGTATGTTGATTGTTCAACAAGCATACTATATTCTCACAATAAATTGTTTCTCTAAACATTTAACATATTTGTGCATTGACAGATTGGATATTGTCACATGTTTATGGCATGTACATCTACATGCACAGCATTTATTGTGGGAAAAATACTAGAAGCGAAGCAGCAAGAGGCTGTCGTCCCGCAATGACCGCAGCTCTCAGCCTTTGAGTGATCGGCACAGTGTAGACACATGGACAGGCCATCTGTCTGCAGAAAATCTCACACATGCGTGTGTCATCATGAGTTTAGGTGACCAAACTCTTCATAAGAGCACAAATAGCTGCAATAGCTTGAAATGCCACAATAACAGACACTGATATCCGTGACCTTAGATTGTGATCACGCAATCATAAGACTTTATTAAGGCAGATAAGAGAATGTGATATGAGGACATGTGAAGGCATCGTGGCACACTAGCTTTATGGAAAAACACCACCAGGGATCACAAATCATTGGCTTTGCTGTGATTGGCAGACACGATTAGCTCAGCATTGTTGCCATACAATCAGACTTTGGATATATACACCCTCTCCACCCCACCCCTTTTTCTTTCTTTTCTTCTCCAAGTTGATCCTGAAGTTTTGAGTCTAGGTAGATTATCCCCTCACAAGGCCACTGACCCCTTCATGTGACCTCACTTTAGCACTCTTCTCTTCCTCTAGATTTGGCTTTGGCACAGAGACTGGAACTTAAAAACGCACTGGAAGAAATGTTTGGTTTGTCAGTCATCGAGGGCTTATGATGGAATGGTATGTGCCAGTGACACTTTGCTGTTGAGTATAATGACGCAACCAACTCCGTCCTAATTCACAATGCGCATGCGCAACATGAAAAATCGCGAATGAGGTGTAGACACAAAATCAATCTGAGAGCGGAATCCTGAATGGGCGGGGTTTTGTAACTAAATGCATGCTTAAGATTGGCCTGTTTTTTTCTTTTTAACGCTTAACTCGACGCTCTTTAATTAAATGAATGATAACAATGTTATCTTAATGTTACATTCTTGCCCAGACCGCTGCTAAAACAAGCACGTGATAGCTGTTACTTTTCTCAGCGCTGCTAAGCATAGACTAATCACAGTCGTTTGTGATTTACTGAATGAGGATATTCGAAAACTCTTTTTTTTTTGGAAATTGGTTTAGTGTGTCAGGTGCTAATCATTTAAATCTAAAAAATATACATTAAGCTTAAGCAAACAAAAAATAAAACATTGTGGTAACGACTGATACTCGAAGGTGGATGCTATATGCGCCCCCTCTTGGTGTCATCTCATATAAACTCATTACCTAGCAACACAATTGCCGCCCAGTGGCGCGACGCGAGCGCCGGAGCGTGTGCTTGTCTCTTTAAGAAACACTCCTGTTGCATGAGAGCCTGGTGTTTTTCCACTCTCTCCGTTATTACATGCGCTCGCATATAAGACAGAAGTCGGGGGGAGAGGGCGTAAAGATTATTTCCCTCGCTTTGTAGCCTCACCACAAGAAGACAAAATAACAAGAGACGGACTTGAGCAATAAATTGCATTGTCAGGTGAGTGACACCGTACAGGTCAGTGGAAGATGAACTGTATTTTTAAGAGCATCTTTATGGAGTATACAATGTATAAACGTTTGAGGTTCTCGTTTATTTTATATATATATATATATATATGTGTGTGTGTGTGTGTGTGTGTGTGTGTGTGTTAAATTAAAATTCACTCTGATTTCCATCTGTGAAAGCGCACCTTTATGTCTACACTTTGTTAATGTTTGGAGTATATATATATATATATATATATATAAAGGACGAAATATGGTCTCTACTTTGAATTGGAAAACACTTTAAAGTGTTCTGCCATTCAACAGTCCTAATTAGAATATAACACAAACACATTGATGCTAAAATGGGATGTTTCTAGTATTGTATTGAAAGCTATGTGCCTTATTTGTTGTGCACAAATGTACTCACAGGCTTTTGGAAGCTTAGTGTCATTAAATATTAAATGCACTCAATTTATTGAAGATGCATTGTAATTAAAGATGAAATGTAAGTACTAGTTAACAGTGTTCCCGTCTAATATAGCCAGCGAGAGGATTTTGACAGCACCCTCAGGACCATCACAGTGCATCATTCTCATAGCGCATGCTTCAACAGCTCAATAAAAATGTAGGTTAATGTGAATTTATTCTGCTCTGCTCCTGCATGTAAACACTGACACCGCCGGAGACGGATCTGTCTCAAACGTGTCATATGGGTTTCATGTAACATCGCGCTGACACAATGTAGGTTATTGGGGCACAGCCAAGAAATTAACTTCTTGTCTTGTCCATTATTTATATAGAGTGGCAAATGCAAAAACCTCGCTGATGGATATGCTTTAGAGATTGGTAATTGGTTGGCAAATGATAACAGTTTGAGGCGTGTCCGCACGCGCAGCCTTTTATTGTGGCTCGTGCAATGTCTGTGTTTGTCATCCGAACTTGCAATATCCGAAAAACTTGTTTAGGGGTTTTATAATCTATTCCGTAGCTGGGGTTTCCAAATTAAACACGCATAAAAAGGTAATTTAATCAGGAGTGCGCGCCAGAGAATTAGGGCACCTGCGACGCTCGAGCGAGCGGAATATTTTTCAGGTTTTAATTTTGAGAGCAGACAGATTTAGTTTTATAATGCATGACATGAGATCACCCTGCAGAAACAGTGCTATGCACTTTCTCCTCAATGCCACTGAGAAAAGTACTGGGGCAGCGCCATACACTTGATTTCCATAAAAACAATGTAACATGCTATGAAAAATGACTGCCATATTCATGTACTACCATGGTTTTGCAACAATATGTGGTAAAATGCCACAGAAATACTGCAGTGTCATTGCATTGTACTAACACTGTTTTTTTGTTTTTTTTATCTTTAACCCAAAGTTGGGTTGTTTTTAAACCTCATTAATTGAACGACTAGACAACAATGAACTAACATTAGAGTATTTGACCTTCCATTATATAAAATGCATTTAGATTAAATGTTGTCATTTCAGTCTATAATATCCCATTTCCTTTGTTAGCTTTTGGGTATAATTGGAGCATTAGACCATATGTTATCCTCTTTCCACAAGCTCTGAGCATTGAAATACACCAAATATGTGTTTCAGAGTTGATAAGAGAGTAATTTATAACCTTCAGAGCTGAATATCCAGACAAGGCTAAGTTGCAGCTGTCTGTTGTTGTGGCCTTCTGATACATTGTCTTGGCTCTCTCTTCTCTGTTTACGCCATTGGTTGATTAAACATGCATTTACATAGCTTTTGTTGATAGTAGGCTATCTGTGTTTAACTGTCAAGGCTAATGAGAGATCCGGGCATGTTTAGAAGGTCATTATTGGGGTGAAGGAAGGATAAAAGAGGCTGATGTTGGTTGAGAAAAGCTGAGCAGTGACCCTGCATTTTTTCTTTGCTCATCATGGCCTAAGCTACACGGACACAAGGGCACTTGACTCGTATCAGTCTAGTTTTTCTGAGCCAGACCAACCAGTCACATTCCACTTATTGAGTTCTTATTGTTTTATTTAACAATAAATTGACACATTGCTTGTTCTCCAGATGAGATAAAATGGACTGCTTGAGATTTAATGGCTTGTTGTTGTGTTTCAGTGGTCAACAGCATCATAAATCCTCAAAACCTTTTATAATTTGAGGTTGTAAAAATGTACAACCTCAAAATATAATGATGTTTTTTCTTTGAAATAACTGTTTCTTCCTAGTTTTTTTTTGTATCCGTGATGTTTATTAGGGTTGTATGTTACATGTAATGTTTATTACACATTTCAGTTTAATAATTCCTACCATGATGGTGTTTAGTGTTTGTATGAATGACACTGAGAACCTACTCTATATGTTACTATTTAAAAGCTACTTGTGATGGGCCTTGGGTCGTCATGTGACTTTCTCATCACCACCCGCATTTTGTAGTTATCAGTGCATTTCAAAGGTACAAAATACATTTCACTACTTTAATAGGTTGGTATATTATCATTATATCATTTATTACGGTTTATTAATATAAATTACGGTATTTAACTGTAAATTTAACATAAAACGGTAAAACAAATAATATTGTTACCGTATTTTTCACGGTTTTATTCCGGCAACCACAGCTGCCATTTTTTTTACTGTCAATTTTACAGTTTTACAATTTTTTTTTACGGTGTATGTACATTTATAACACTAAACTTTGTATAATATCGCCTTTGCATCAAGTTTCAAAAAACAAAACAAAAAAAGCGAGAGTGTTTCTATAGCAGTTTCCATTGGAGGGGCAGTACGTTTGACATCATTCTCTATTCTGACAGTCTATTTTAGTTTTTTCTTTTGATTGAAAGTCGTGAAAAAAAAATAAAAAATTGTGGATTTTTACTCTTGCTATTTGAGCAAACAGTATGGCAAAGCATATCTTTTCCATTCCCTGGTCTATTCAAAGTTAGAACAAAGTTTTAGAATTGTGAAAAATGTTAAACAGATTGACGCAGGTGATAAATGTAAGTTATAAAAACATAGCAACATGGTCGCTGAAATGCCCAGTTTTCTTGTTGTGATTAGAACATTATTTGAAGGTTATAAAAACGTTTTTAGAATGTTTAAGTTAAAATTCTTAACGTTTAAACATGATTTTAATCCAAAATACAGCATGATTTGAATATTTGTTTTTAATATTCTATGAAAATTCAAATGTCCAGTAATTATAACATTCTTTAATGGCTATGAAAATGTTTTTACAATTTTCAAGTACAAATAAAATCATTAGGAACATACAGAGAATGTGTTATCAGGACATACAACTAATAAGAATGTTCCATAAACAGTACTTTAAGAATATTAAATAACTTGTTGAACATTTCCTGTTAGCTGGGGAATAATTCATATTTCAAAGCTTAACATGCTTTTGGGATCATCTGAAGTCATGCTGGAGAACATGATCATCACATTTTGCTCGTTATGCGTGAAGAAGAGTGACCAAGAAAATACCAGACATTCTCAGATTTATGTGTTTTGCGTGTTTGTGCTGACAATATAATTTGCAATGGAAACTGTAGTAAACTGGAAAAAAAGCTATGCAACTTGCTGTTTCTGTTCAGAAAGCTTATCCTTAGATAAATCCTTATAGGAATAGAAATGAGGATGTTAATAAGTCATGTGCTGCTGATAAAAATATAGATACTAAAATGGTATCAAACCCTGAAACATACAGAGAAAAGGGTTCTGGCCAACTAGGACATGTTTAATGGAGTGAGACTTTATCAGCGTCAGTGCTCGAGCTGTGACAGTGTGAGTTTCAAACAGGATATCAGACGTCTTAGCTTCCTGCTCGGCCTGACTCTCATTTGAAGAGTCTTGCGTCTTACTCTTAGCTGGAGTGCTGTGTAAAACAACAGGCATTGAAACATTTCCGGTATGTCATTCACACTGTACATAGCTGTGTACATGTTATTCTTGAGGCTTCTGTGTTATTCAGACGATTAGATATGCTGATGTTTCGAGCTCTTGCTTCTAGATCTGTCTTATATAACAGTGCATGCACTGCACAGTCTCGGTGGATGTGATTTCATAGCTCAGATTTACTGTTTATTTATCTGTTAGGAGATTTATTCTGTCCTCGTGGGTCTTCGTGAATGTTTTCCAGCTCAGTCACACATATAAAAAGATATTTATCGTACATCACTGATTAGATGTTTGGGGTCTGTAAAAAAATAAATAATGTAATGTTTTTAAAAGAAGTCGTCATGGCTCCATTTTTTGGAAATACAGAAAAAATTGTACAATTATTTTACTACGCTATTATATGTTTAAATTAGTGCTGCTGGGCAACAATTAATCGCAAGTAATTGCATCCAGAATAAAAGTTTTGTGTGAATAATATTAATATTAATATAAATTACTCCAGTCTTCAGTGTCACATTGTGATATATACACGACAGAAATTTCATTTCATTTGCTTAATTTTTTTTCATTTGTTTTTTCATGCTTTTTTGATGAATGTGAAGTTATAAAAACGGCATTTATTTATTTAACACAATTACAGTTTGTAGCAGTATTATAAATGTCTTTGCTGTCACTTTATTCATCAATGCTTCTTTAGTTAATAAAAGTATTGATTTCTTTTGACTTGTAGATCATTCTCAACCCCTTCTTCTCTCTGGTTCTCAGTATGGCACAGAAGGAAAAGTTGCAGTGTCTGAAAGACTTCCATAAGGACACGTTGAAGCCGTCTCCTGGTAAGAGTCCCGGCACGCGTCCTGAAGATGAGGCGGAGGGTAAAGCACCGCAGCGGGAGAAATGGGCCAGCAAGCTGGATTTCGTACTCTCTGTGGCCGGAGGTTTTGTCGGTTTAGGCAACGTTTGGCGTTTTCCGTACCTCTGCTACAAGAACGGCGGAGGTGAGGGTGTATACATGTTTAAAATGTCAACAAAATATGTTTGAGGTAACACTTTGCAGCCTTTGTGTACTGTAAATAGTGGCTAATGTCACACACAAACATAATCTTGTGACATTAAAGGGATAATTCACCCCCCAAATAAAAAGTCTGTCATCATTTACCCACCCTTGAGTTGTTCCAAACCTGTTCCAAAAGTATTTTTTTAAAGATACTTTAAAGAAATTTGGTTACCAAATAGTTGCTGGAAGCCACTGACCTCCAGAGTAAAGAAAAAAAACATGCAATGGAAGTCAATGGCAACAGGAAAATGTTTGTTTACAAATATTATTCAAATGTTCTACAGGTTTTGAGTAAATGTTGATAGAATTTTATTTTATTTTTTTTAAGAGACCAAATATTAATATACCGCTAATAAATATCTATATTAAAACATAATACAATATTAATTCTACTTTAATACTAAATACTAAAATAATGCTATATTAAATATTATTTATGCCCTTATTTTATTTATTTATATTTAGAATTAGCTTTTATTTTTTTATTTGTAATTTAAATTAATAAAATGAAATTATATTAATAATTTTAATAATTAATATTTATATTGAATACATTTTTGTACTTATATTTATTTTAGTTGGCTGCCAAGTTGGGTTGGGTATAGACATCATGATGCTGAGTTGGCATCGTGATCCTCCGCCCCGCCGCCGCAGCAGCAACCAGCTCGCGGAAAACATGCTTAATCTATGGCGGCAAATCCATGGCATTAATAAATGAGCGCACAACTGATGCTGGCGAGCGCGGTAAATAATTTCCGCGAGAGGAAAACAGGTGTACATGTGAAGAAATGGGGGCCCGCGAGCTAATTTCAAACCCTCGCGCGCACTTGATATGTCATCCGCGCGCAACTCAAGCAGTCGTGCGCAATCGTCTGTCATCTGCTCGCGCAAACACTGTTGTTTTTGTCAGTTGTGGGGCGGGGCTTGCTGTCTTAGTTACAACTAAACACCCCAAACTGCCGCCTACGGCGACGATGCCATGGTCCATCGCGATGTTTTACATTAGACTTCGTACGGTGCCAAATTGGTCGACATCGCCTAACCCTACTGCCAAGGCAACGTTTTTAAGTATGTTTAAGCTTTTCAGTTGGTATTTATTCCTTTTTTCAGCTTTATTCCAATTAACAGAAATAATTTTTAATGGTTAACAATGACAACAAGACTTGCAGATTTAGTACCAGTTAAGTGTTTTTATTAAACTGCTTTAATAATACAAAAATGTGTATTATTTAAGCAGTGCAATTATATAGTGGTCAGAGATGTCCATTCTTTGTGTAATGTCTTTGTTATCTTGTGTTGGTGTTTCCAGGTGCATTTCTCATCCCCTACTTCATATTTCTGTTTGGCGGAGGTTTGCCCGTCTTCTTTCTGGAGGTGGCGCTCGGCCAGTTCACCTCTGAGGGAGGAATCACATGCTGGGGCAAACTCTGCCCCATTTTCACCGGTAAGACAAACGGACGGATCGAGAGAGAATAAGAAAGAGAGAGTGAACGAGACAGTCTGACTTTGACAATATTTAATGACTCATCGGGCTCAGGCACATTTTAATCAGCATAAATCATATTTCATATTTCACAATGCTCCCATCCCCCTGCAGGGTACTCGGGGTCCTTCACAGTAACGTCAACCAATCAGCACAGCCGTTGCTGCGATGCGCTTTGCGGCTGATTGGCTGCTGAAGTGCCTCTTTAAAGCATATTCACTCTGACCTGCTTTCAGCATCTGATGCGGTTGCTAGGCAACACTAGAAGACGCTGTGTTCTTTTGAAACGCATCGTCATGTTCTTATCTGTGTGTGAGAGGGATGCGGGTCACTCATACAAACACACACACACACACACACTACATGTGCCTTTAATTCCCCATGATTTGTTTGCTTTGAGCCGCTCTGCTTCAGAGAGCTGTGACTAACACCCCGCTCCGCATTTGGACATGTATTCTGATCTCCATGGCAACAGCAGTGAGAGGTGACTGAGATGCTTGCGATGGGATCTCCTCTTAGCTCAGGAGCCAAAATCTTGGTAGGAAACGATTGAAACGATGAAAAACATATCAGGTCAGGAAGGTTTTCAGTCTTTTAGATTCCACAGACTACCAAATATGACCGCCCTAATGCGAGAGACCAACACTATAAATATACAATATGTATTTTTATTTGATTTATATGCAATAATTTTAATCACATTTTTTAGTTAATCACATTTCTTAGTCTTATCATTATCATTTTTTTTAACATTTTTATTTAAATAACATTTTATTTCATTTTTTATTTTAAATCAAATATATTTATTTATTTAGTATGTATGGTTAGTTAGTTCAGTCATATTTACTTTTACATTTTTACATTTAAATTTTTATTTATTACAATAAAATAATATTTTAAATAGTAATATCTGAAATTTTGTTTATTGATTTATTTTTAACTAATTTTATTTAATTCAAATAATAATTTTAAAATGCATTTATTTGAATCAAATTATTTCAATTGTTCTGTTAAATCAAATTGCATTTATTTTACTCATTTAGATTTATTCAAATGTAAAATGTAATTACTTTATTAATTTATTTTAATTCTAAATAAAATTTGATATTTCCATCCAATTTATTTATTCGTATTAGTTAGTCTTATGTTTCTTTATTTTTACACTGCTTTTCTTATTTATATTTATTAAAACCAAATTTGATATTTACATTTTTGTCCTATATATTTTAGTTATTTAAGTCAAATGTATTAATCATGTTTAAATATTTTATTTATTTAGTTATGTATTTAAAACACATTTTATTTATTTTAATTAAATGTATAATTATAATATTTATTTTTAAAATGTACCTTTAGTTTATTTAAATCCAGTACATTTAATATGTTTTTATTAGTGGTCGGCCATTATAGGGGTTAACGTGCTACGTTAACATGATACTCTTGTCGTGTGATAAAAAAAAACGCTGTTAATCTATTCACAAATTTGTGTTGGGAGCTGGGTCTATACTATGCAAGCTATGATGACTTTTACCTTGATATTTTATTCTAGACGAATTACACTGTAGCCATATTCAGACGGGACTAGTTTTCTAGACTACTGTACGAGTGTGCTTCGATTCTTATCACCTGTCGTCCGCGATCTTCATGTACCATTTCGGACGGGACTAACACCTCCGTGTTTATTTCAGAGGTGAGAGAGTCTGTTTTGTATATCTGGGCGTCACGCAGAACCTGATTTTGCTGAGTTCGACGTGGCCCTGGGTCAACATTTCCTCTGATGTTAGGCATTACTCATGGGTTAGGTTTACAGTAGGTGTAGAGATATGGTAAGAAATAAAATTTTGGAATAAAATGTTGTTCCAGGTTCAACAAAATATATAAATCCAGGAACATGTCGAACTCAGCAAAATCAGGACGTGCTGTGCATCACAGAGACCCGCGCTCTGTATGCGTGCATTGCTATATTCATTCGGATTGATTACAATTAATATAATCACAAATACCATAGTGAAGCTAAATGGCTAGTACAGCAAAACCATGTTAATGTGTGGTTACTTTAGTTCAGAGGTAGGCAACGTCGGTCCTGGAATGCCACTGTCCCGCAGAGTTTAGCTCCAACCCTCAAAAAAACTCGAAATCGCATACTTCTTAACTAGGTACTACATTTAAAATTGAACGTACTACCCGACCGTTAAAACAGTACGTTCTATATAGTATGAATGGGGGTAGT
>JAUCMU010000143.1:3146823-3168444 GCA_032275025.1 Enteromius treurensis
GTTATTTTTGTCAGTCGTGGGGCGGGGCTTGGTGTTTTAGTTACAACTAAACACAACCCCCATCCACCCTCCCCCCAAAAACCGCCACCTACGACGACCTCGTCCATCGCAATGTTTCACATTAGGCATTGTACAATGCCAAATTGGTAGACATGGCCCAACCCCACTAGCAATAATATTGATCAAACAATTACACACCTGTTGTCTGCCATCATCAATAACAAAATTAAACCTACACCCTTGCAAATAGTTATTTGAAAAACGTAAACTCACCTGCAGCCATTAGGCCCCTGAAGCCCATGTGGTCCTATCCAGATTCACTGAGCTTTAGTTTGAGAAGAGTGGCAATCAGATCAGTCTAATTCACCAATTAATCATTCGAAACAAGTTCAACAGGTTCATTACAAAGAATCGACTCTTCCTGATCTTAGTTAACTATACCCACTTTGCATAATTAAACTAATACTTCTTAATGATTTATCTTTGTTTGAGTAAAGTCACTGCCCATTATTCCACTTTGGAATAAAGCAATTGTGTCTCCATCAGCCCACAATCCAATTAAAACAGCACATTTAATATTAAATTCCCAGCACATCCATTAGGCTTCCCATTTCCTCAAATCAGGATCCGCCCTTGGACTAAAATAGGAGTGGTGTCAAACGCCTTTGGCTTCCAGTATCTGACAGTGCAGTGGGACAGCTCATCCCCACCTCGTGCCAAAGCTGTCTACGATATCAAACCCCTGAACGGCGTCCTGACAGGCACACACGAGAGATCCCAACATGCACCTGTCTTCAGTTTAAGCCCGTATTCCTACCACAGACACTCTGGTTTTTCATCCTTTATTTTCTTTTAAAAAGGAAATGATCATTTCTAACCCAAGAATATTAAATGTACATCTTATTCATAGCATTCTACATATGTAACATCCAGGAAAAGGGGTTTATACATAGAATAGAGGATTGTGGGTAAACGATATACAGAGAAGGATCTGCGTTTAAAAGTAACACCTAAAAACAAGCCCCTTTTAAGGACTTGACTTAAAATCTGAATTTATTCCTGTTGTGCCTCAGGACGTTAAATCCTTATAAAAGTCTTTATGGTACACAAATGACATCAACAAACTGCATCACATGCACCTGAAACATTCACATCAAGACGTCACTCCTGAACAGAGAAAAAGGTTACCTTTTCATCAGATTATTTCAAAAATACTGATTGTCAAACTGTCATGGTTTTGATCTCAGAGAAGGATTTTCACTGTCTGAACAGACAAAAGATGGCTTTGTGCTTTGTAAAAGCCTGCAGATCTGCATCAACATCAAAGCGTTATTGTTGACAGCAGAAACTAAATGAGTGTCATATATTTATATTAGAAACAAAAGTTTATGGATGAATATGAAGATGAACTTGACATGTTTTATGTAACTAACAGTGCTCAAATAAAACTCGCGTGCCTGTGTGAGTGGTCAAATAAACTTTGAAGATGTGGCTCGTTTGGTGCGGAATCATTTTAAAAGCATGAAGAAACAGTAGTGCGCCCTAACTTGTGACAAAAAATGTAAAAAAAAAAAAAAAATTAAGTAACTACATCTAAATAAATAGTGCTGTGTGTTCATTGTGCAGTTGAGAGAGAGAGAACCATTTGTGTGAAACAACTGAAAATTGTGCTCTGTGTTGCTCATTTTTGGGAATCAGAGGTCAACTCTTCTTGGATTTGGTGCAGAAACCAGAGACAGTTCAGGGTCCTGACAGTTTTTAGGTGGCCAAACGCGTGCCTGAGCGAGAGGGTTTCTGCTAATGACCAGCTGCAGATGCTCTCCGGCCTCTGTGATCAACGGCACAGCTAGACAACAGTCAAAATCACGCGTCCGTGCATGATTGACCTGTTAAAAACAAACAAAAACAGCAGGTTTGAATTCAGTTTAGAAGCTGCTTTTTCATAGTATATGCTTTTAGCATTCAGTTTTGGGGTTTTTTTCTCAATGATTTTGATATTTTTAACTCTCTTATTATTCCCCAAAGCCTATTTGAATATATTATAAAATGTAATAAGTAATTTCAGCATCATTACTCCAGTCTTCAGTGTCACATGATCCTTCAGAAATCATTCTAATATGCAGATTTGCTGCTCAACAAACATTTATCATCAATATTAAAAACAGTTGTGCTGCCTAACATTTTTGTAGAAACTGATACTTTTGAAATCAGGATCCTTTGAATGGAATGTTACAGCATTCACAGTATTTGGAATGGAATCTTTTGTAACATTATAGATGCCGTTCCTGTCACTTTTCAGAATGTTTATGCATCCTTGCTGAATTAAAATGAAACATGCGAGGTTAAAACAATACTTCAACCTTCTAGAATACAGGTGACGTGTGCGAGTAAAAACTGACATTTTCCATTTTTTGGTGAAATCTCCCTTTTAAGAAAAGGTCAGCTGGTACAATACATCACCTGTAGAATACGGTCATATGGACGTAGCCCAGCTTGGTCCGCAGGCCCATCCGGACGGATCATGTTTACATAAACACCTTTTTCCAGCAGGCCGTCAGACACGCTGAACCCAAAATCCCTGCTGTCAGCATCCTTCTGTATACAGATCTGAGCCAGAGGGAGAGAATGAAGATCTGTCGCTCATTCAGTAGTGATGTCAACATAATTTCAGGAGCTGGGAAAGTGAACATTACTTTATGCAGCTCTAATGGCATGGACGGGCCGCTGTGGTTGATGTCCTCTGGTACGCCGGTGTTCTCTGAGGTCCTCTCTGGGCTCAGAGAGAGCGCTTTGGTCCGGCTTTCATTCGGCTTCTCGCTGTCTTCTCCCAAACTCAGCGTGCTGCCCGACATTATAGTAGCCTAGAAAAGTAAAACACTTCAATACAAACTGCACCACATTTAATTAGGAAAAAACCACCTCATCCTTCAGAAATCACTCTAATATGCTGATTATTTATAGCAAAGACTTTGGGGGGAAAAAAATGTGGTTAGGTTGCCCATTTCTACCATGATATAAACTGGGTGCAGATAGAAAGTTAAACCATTTGATTTAAAGTACACAGACTGTGTCGATAAAGAATTGATTTACCTCAAGTTCCCGCAGGATTTCTGATTGGCCACAGGTCTCCAGGTCCTGAAGAGCTTGTGACCAATAGTTCTCCTGAGCGTCTGTATTGTTGTGGTTGTGACAGCGTGCAGGACTGACAGATCTGTGTCAATGCAAAGCAACCTGCGTAATGTGAGGCCAGGTGTACTACTGGAAACGGAGCTCACTCTCTTTATATAACTGTACTGTACGGCATGATTGAAACAGTCACTGTACAAGATCCTTCTCAGCTATTAGAAAACCAGCGGTTAAAGAAAGAGAAACACACACAGATGTGTCTGAGGAGGCCATGAACTAGCTCTGAGCGATAAAAGAATAAAATGATCAAAATCAGCGTTAAAAAAAAAAAAAAAGCAGACACGGGCGGGTGACAGCGAGCGGCCCACGGATGATTAGTAAGGCAGACGAGAGACAGAAAACCTGAGAAAAAAATAGAAAAGAGAAGAGTAGGAATATACAAAGACTGGCTAGCGGTTTCTGGGCTAGACTGTGAGCATCTTTAACAAGCGTTTAGCCACAGAAACCAGAACTGCAACAGAAAGAGTGTACACCAAAGACAACATACAAAACCATTGCTCTCCTACTGTTAAAAAATAAAATAAATAAATAAAACATATTACAGTAGATTCTTATTTAATTGCATGTTTTTGCACTTTTAGTTCCTTTAGTTTTGGTCATGTTTAACTTATCTAAAAACATTTATACACATATGAATACACACTAGCATTCAAAAATAAGGGGTCAGTAAGCTTTTATTATTATTACACAAGCACACATGAAATCGATCATTGATAATGTTACAACTAAATGCTGTGCTTTTGAACTTCAAAGAGCCATGAAATTAAAAAAAGTATCACCGTTTTCACACACACACAAAAAAACAAAAAAGTTATCAATACTGAAATGTTTCTGGAGCAGCAGATTAGAATGATTTGAAGATGAACGATCTGGAGAAATCATTTTAGGAATAAATGACATTTTAAAATATATTTCAATACACTCCATTAGAAGAATTTCATTAGAAGTTCTTACCGACCTCAAACGTTTGAATGGTAGTGTGCATTATTTGTTAGGACAATAAACTAACCAAAAATGATATCAATATAACAACATGCTCAGGTCACAGTTTACAACAAATCGATACTTATATTTTGCATAGAATAATAATAATAATTTTTTTTCAGCTTAAATTGGACAGTACAACAAATAATACCATAACGTATCTCTTTGAAATATGACCTGGGCATGTTTTTCACAGATTCACCTGCATGCTTTCTATGTGCACATAAATGGGAAATAATAACCGACCGAGAGAGAGAATAACGTGATAGCAAGCAAACAAGCAGAAATGTTCTTACGCACAAGTGTCCTTCTCATAATGAAATCAGCTGTTATGTTTCTGTAACCTTCTAGTATCTCTGAGATAAAAAAGATACTGATCCAACAGAATCAACAAGCTGTGTCCCTACGCGAACTCTCACCCAGAATACGTCCAGTCCTCCTCGCCCAGCCTCCCATCATACATTGCAGGACGGTGGGCATATCTTCTGGAGCTCAGCGGGCTCCTATGATTGGTCTGTCTCCAGTCATTGGGATGAAGAGTGAAATCAGATGCCCTGTGAATATAGACACCTGAAAATAAACATTGGTGGTTAGTACATGGAGGTTAGATTTGAAATGGAAGATTTTCTAGAAATAATAACTATAAGGAATATAGTTTTGGGTATTTTTTGTCCTTTTGGAGTTTGACCGCTTCTAGTTACTCTATAGAAAAGTTACTTGTTACATTGTTTGTTTTATTTTTTTAAATACAGGTATGGATAAACTATGTACCGTAGCTGGCAAATGGTTTAATCATGGGCAAAGAAAAAAGATAGATCCTTTAAAGTTTCTTGATTCTTGGAAAAAATACCTGGCACCCTCATCACTGAGAGTTATACCACATCAGGAATTTTATTTGAGCTTGCCATTGTAGATTACTTGCATATTGATGTTTATGTTTAGACAAAACTAGAACGTGGAAAGAAAAACAGTATGTCAGATATTAATAATGGTTTTGACTAAAATATTAAATAAAAAATATCAGGAGAATTTGAATTTCCTGTATGAAAATAAAAAATGTTAAAGAAATTCAGGAAGAATTTTTAATTGTAGTAATAATAATAAATTAATTAGCTTTACTCACATAAACTATGAGTAAAAGAATTTAAAGTATCTATTATCTATCTATCTATCTATCTATCTGGTATTTTATTCCATATATATGAGATATAAAATACAGAATAATTAATAATTAAGCACATACATAATACATTTATGCATTAATAGATATACAATTAAAAATAATGAAAAGTATCCATCTATAATTTTATTTTTTATATACAAGTTATGAGCTAGTTTTCATTCTTTTTGAGCAGGTTTTGTTCTTTGTGGTTGAATTTTTTTCTGGGACCTGGCAACCCTGGTTATGCCTTTAATTTCCCGAGGCTCCTTCACTGACCTCAATAAGAGAAAACTCTATGGACAAATCCCAAGCCAGGCACAGTCATCTTATTTGAACCCTCTCGCCCACTTGATTAATGTCCAAATGAGTCCATTAACCCTTGCTGGCCTTATGTTTCTGCCCTTGTTAACATTCAACTACGTTTGTCATCATCTTCCGCACCTTGACTTCCATAGCCAGCATCTAGGGCCGAACTATCCCACGAGTCCATGGCTGAATCCAGACTGGGTGGTGTGGTCAGGCGATGAAGTTCAGAGTATTTTCCTCTCCTGAGAGAATCAGAGCGATCGTCTTCCATGTCGCTGACGCACGAAGCCGTCCTGGACGGGCTGCCCCTGTCCGACTCTGAAAGTGCTGGAAAAGCCAGATGTGGGTCAGGAGGACAAGCACTGATGCATTATTCATCAAGATGCTTTTCCTAGTGGATTGTATGTCGGAAATGTTCGCATGCACCTCTCCCAAAACACACACACACACTCACAGGTCTTAATTCTGACACTTACGCTCGGATCTCTTCTTGATCTTGAGTGTAACCGTGTCTCCGGCGGTCTGCAGCAGGTGGATGGCCTCACTCAGTGGTTTTCCTTTGAGACTCATGTTATTGATGGCCAAAACACGGTCGCCAATATGAAGAGCACCAGTCCTTTACACATAAAATCTCATGTGAAAGTCAGGTAACACTAACTGAACTGCAGTTCCCACACTGCCCAGCAGATATCAGATGTGAGCCTGCTGCTCAAGATGTAAGATGACGTGTGTTTTTATGAAACATGCAGGTTTGAGTGTGTATTGTTCATGAGGTGGTGAGTGTTTGTGTGCACCTGTGTGCGAGGCCGTTGCGGGTCAGGCTGGAGATCAGGATGGGATTGAAGGGCTCTTCGGTGCCTGAAATGGTGATTCCAAGAGGACCTCCGTGTCTCTTGAGCTCTACTGTGAATATGACTGAACCGGAAGACTCTAATTCATCTGCAATAAACAATACACAAACATACATAGGTCAAATAAATGATGCAAGGATTTTAAATGATCCTTAAATTATTCTTAAATTATGTTACTTGATATTTTTATATTTTAATATATATATATATTTTTTTTTTAATACTTTATTAGACTTAATTATATTATTATTATTTTACTTCGTTTTAGTAATATATATATATATATATATATATAAATAAATGCTTCTCAAATAATATACTGTATTTAAAATTGCAGGTAAATTATATGAAATGACAATGTACATACATTATCATTCAAATATATTTTCATGGAAATCATAGATTGAGTATATAATAAAACAATGAGGAAAAACCCCCACAAAATTAAATTATAAATGCATGTCCATTTCAATCAATTTGCGTTTATGGAAATTACGGAAACAATTTGGTAATGTATATTGATTATTTCTATCTATCAAAAGTATATTTGAAGTTATTAAACAAATAAGGTGAATGATATAATGTAATATAACTTCTTACAGTGGTCATCTACATTAGATTTAATTCAAACTAAATTGAAAAGAAACTTTAAAAACTAGTACTTGATTACTCATTTAGGTCTTTGAATACTTGACTACAAAATTACTCAAGTGTAAAATTATCCCCAGTATGAATGAGAATCAGGATTTCTTAAAAACTACACACACACACACACACACACACACACACCCAGGTTGTCTTCGTCTTTCTGAATCCTCAGTTTCACCATCCCCTCGGCCTGCTGGAGGACCATCATGGCTTCTTCCATCCCGCAGTTATCCAGCCGAACATTATCAATGGCTAACAGACGATCACCTGGCTCCAGGGTTCCTATTCTATTAAAAAGGCCATTCCATATCAATATCTTTCAGTTTTTCTTGTCCAAGAAGGTCACTCAAATGAATTGCTTCAGTGTGCTGTATTGATGCTTTACCTGTGTGCAATACTGCCTCTCTGGATCTCAGAGATGATCAAAGGTTTTCCTGGCTTTTTGCTCGCTATAGACAGATAGATACAGAGAGATACAGAGAGAGAGAGACAGAGAGAGAGAGAGAGAGACAGAGAGACAGAGAGAGAGAGAGAGAGAGAGAGAGAGAGAGAGTATATATAAATTAATATAGAGAGTGCTTAAATGTAGGAAGCATTCAATTGAATGATTTGTAGATCATTTACATTTGAACTATTCTAAGTCAACAGCGCCCCCCTTTGCTCATCACTCACCACTGATCGTGATGCCCAGCTCCACTCCACGTCTCTTGGGCAATTTAACCTGAAATGTGCCACTGCTGGGAATGACTGATTCTGTGAGAAACACAGACCGAAATATACATCAGAAAATTGTGACTGATTTATGATTGTGTGTTCAGATCACCGATCTTTGATTGAAATGACATTTTGTACCTGTTACATCAAACTCCACCTCCAGGGTAATTTTATTGGCCAGCGCTGCATCGCGGAGCAGCTGATTGGCCTCTTCCAGTGTTCCGTCTTCAGTGGGAATTCCATTTATAGAAAGGATTCTGTCTCCAGCTTGTAACACCCCACACCTGAAACACAAATACACACGGCAAACATTCAAATCAACACACATTCATACGCACATACAGAAACAAGATAACAGAAGTCAAAAATATATATTTTTACTGATTGTTACGTTTTAATTTAAACAAGTGTACAGTAGTGTTTAAAAGGTTAGTTCTGATGGAAGCCTATTTCCGGCACTTTACAAAATAATAATAAAAAAATAAATACATTTTTTAAAAAAAGGGAAAACTTAAGTCATCATCTTGCATTATTAAAAAAATTTAAGAAAATTCTCACAATTCTTAAGTTTACTAGCAATTTTAACCTTTTGTTATTATTTTTAAGGATATCAACTCAGAATTGCAATTTATGTTTTTACCACAGAATAGAAAACAAAGGTAATTGAGAGGAAAACCTTTTTTTATTATTAATCAAAATATTTAATAATAATGTTAATATATAAGCATGATGATAACAATAAAAATGATTAAAAAAAGAACAACAAATAACCAAAAATAATGTTAAAATAAAATAATTAAAAATGCAATTAAAAAAAACAATTAAAACTTTAAAGTTTTGTAAAAATTTAAAGTTAAACAAATAATGCTCAACAAGGCTGCATTTGTTCAATAAAAATACAGTAAAAGCTGTCAAATTGTAACATTACAATTTAAAGCAATGTTCATGTTTTATTACATTTTAAATGCATTTGCAGTTGCCTTAACAATAAAAACCATTGAGCTGTTTTATATTTGTGCAAACCATGACATGCCATGATTCCTTGATAAAGTTTAAAAGAACAGAATTTATTTGAAATCTAAATATCCATTGCTTTATTTGTATTAACGGATTCATACATATATATATAAAATATATCTATGGATTTATGTCTGGTTGTTGGTTTGTATTTTAATAAATGCTTCAGGTTTGCAAACCTGGGAGTGAGACGTCAACAAAATAATAGCAAGAAGGCCGTAACGTCTACAATCCTGAAGCAAGCTGTCACGGGCGATCTTTGTACTGGGTCAGATCAGCTTCTCAGCTTTCTCATGCTGTAAGGCTCGTGTGTGTGTGTGTGTATGTACATGTTCATACATCTCTCCACAGGCTCTAAATGTATAGGACAATGGCTTCAGCATGCATCAGGTCTGCAGTGTGACAGCTCGTCCTCTCACCTTTCAGCAGGTGTGTCAGGCTCTACGAAGCGGACACAGGCGGGCGCTGACAGCGGTTCAGTAGCAAACACTCCTCCCTGTAACTGCAGGCCGAATCCAGTAAGAGGATCTCCTCTCAGAGCCACCTCACTAGTCTCTATATGCACCACCTGACCGCCGGCACCCACCGTACTCGACGCCAGAGACACTGAGAAAGATTCAATTCATTCATTAATTGAAATTAACATACAGCAATGCACACTAAAACTTAGGTACATACTTTATGTACAAAGAGTTTTTGTGATCCTTTTTAAATCTGCAACAACTATAAGACACTATTCAGTTATTAAAATGTTTAATAAAGAAACGTATGATGATAAATAAATAAGCAATTCTTCAAAGTAATATATTTTTAATTTTATTATATTGATATTCATTGCGTATTTTTATTCAGTATTTTTTTCTACTATTATTTTTAAGTTCTACTACTTTTTCGTTTTAAATTCTAACGGATTTAATAAATATATCAAATAAGTAATATATTAATAAAAATATAAAACATCACATATGGTCTATTTAAGTGACATGAAGCCATGACAAGAGACAAATGTACAGGACAGGTGTGTAAACGCGCTCACAGGAGCTCTTGTGGTCTCTTCTTCTTTGTCTCCTCTTGGTGACGGTGCAGCGAGGGCTGGATGGGTACGAGGGCAGGGTGTTGCTGGGATAGGTGTTGGGGTACGCCGACTGGGTGCCGCAGTTGTAACTGTGAAAGCCTGATGTGTTTGCAGAGATGCCAGATGTCACAGCTTGAGGAGAGAGATTTGAGATGCTAAAATCAGCATGTGTATTTGATGTGTGACTATACTGGAATGGAGTACAAGCATAACGTTAGCATGAAATAGTTTATTTAGCTATAGGTATTTTTAATCCTTTTATAAATGACTGCAAAACTGCTTTAAAAAACATTGTGGACCGTAAAAAGAGGAATACAAATACATATGCTGCTTGACTGCTTGAAAAAAGAATAAAGTATAAAAAAATAATACAAAATAATAAATGAATTATAAAACTAAAACACATTTTTAAATCTTAATCATGTAAATAAAATTAAAAAGACAAACGAAAAAGTAATCAAGTTAATGTAGAAAAAATTATTAATATATAAAAATAAATGTAAAAAAAATGCATAAATACTAATAATACATCAAATTAAAATAAATGTAAAAAATATTTTAAAATTAAGAAAGACATATAAATAAAGAAAGAATTAATGAATCAAAGAAAAAAATGAATAAAGCAAACTTCCGAGCCACACATTGCATATTTTGGCAAATGTAATACAGTAGGTTATCCAGGTATTCTGTTCATGTATAACTTGTAAATATTGTGTATTTAATGTGCATTAAATATTAAATATAAGTGTATTTACTTTTAATAATAAAAGTAGCATATTAGCATTACTCTGTGAAGATACAAAAAGTCATCCTCTCCAAGTACCTTCCAAGACAGCTCATTACATTTAAAAAAAATCTGGATTATAATTCAATGTACAGTCCAGTCCATTCTGAAGACACTCACATCGGTGTGAGGGTGTAGGGGTGGTGTGACTCCAGGCCGAGGGTGTTTTTTGGAAAGGTGGAGGAGCGCAGCTGTAGTTCTCACTAGAATCCCACTGACGCTGATTACTCCTCTGGACACGTACTGCAGGGAAAACACAGACAAACACAAAATGGGCCGTAAATGGGTTATTTCTTAGTGTTAAAGCGCTCGAGCTGATAGACGCCCGCAGAAAGATCTGACTGGACTGATCCACACTGCTTCACTGATCATTGACATTCCCTCTGCTTTCTCTTACATTTCCGGGCCAGCTCTAGTAAGGCTGCCAGCAGCGGAGGAACCATCTTAAAACTCTCTCTTCGCTCACAATTAGAAACAAATGCTCTGCAAGACAGATAGAGGACATTGTTTTGGATTCTGACAGAAACGGATCCTTCTGACACTTTAGCAGCTGTGTCACTAATGATGCTTAATTAAGCATGCATCGTGTCACGCTCGTTAGGAAGAGCCACGCCCATCAGACCAGCTGTTTAGACAGAGACAAATCTGCACTTCAAAGAGATCCTCTGCCTTGCTTTTCTTTGTATTACTCTGCTGTCTTTTATGCAGTTGTTTCAATGATTTTCTTTTCAATGCTAAATATACTACGCTGACAAAAAAGCTAATCTGTTTACTATATTGGATCATACAGATATTTGTTGTATTTGAAGCGGTATTGAAAAACATTTCTGCACTATGTTACCTTTGTTGTCACAGTATTTTGAGTTTTTAATTTAGCAATGTCCACATAATAAAATAAAATAAATTACTATGTAAAATTGTTTTACAACTCTTGGAAGTCTGAGAGTTCATAAAATAGTTCATTTTAATTACACAGAAGAAAAAAACATACCCAAAATATCATGGAATGTGTGTGTTGTGAATGTTAATGAAATTATTCAAATTCATTTTAAATAATTTTTAAAAATCAAATAAACTTAAATTAGTGCTCTCAAATGATTAATCACAGCCACAAAGTTTTTGTTCACACAGTATATGTGTACAAGGTATATATTTATTTTGTATATATAAATACACACACATGCATGTATATATTTAAGACAAATACGTCACATTTATATATTTATATATTTATATATAAATTATATGAATGTAAATGCATGTAAATAATGTTTCAAAACATATGCTGTATGTGTGTGTCTTTATGTATACATAATAAACAAACAGTACACACTCATATATAAAAATACATATACAAAAAGTTATTACAATTAATCATTTGACAGCACTACTTGAGAATTTGAAACTAAATGCAGCAATATTGTATCTATAACCAGAATGAAAATTGCACATACAATGAATGATACTAAAAGAAGAACTGAAAATATAAACATAAGAGCATTTAAAATATTATTAAATACTAGTATGCAAAAAACAGGCTGCAGTGTGCCGCATACACACTGAATTCTCTGTATGCTTGGACTATGTAGATGATGTACTATGTGTCAAAATGTGCTGTGTACAACCAAGCATACGACACGCAAGATACAAAAATGCATCCCATGTTGCAACGCAAAAATGAACTTCACCTGAATTGGTAAATAAACCAGAAGCAATCCGTTTGCTGACTCATTTTTAGACCAGATGCCCAGGAGATCAGATATTTTTTATCTCATTTAAAAATCAAAAGTATTGCACATCCATTTCTAGGACGATACCTGAGCACCACCTGCTGACTTAAACATGCAGAGCAGTGAAGGGTCATGTGACACTGAAGACTAAACTATAATGGCTGCTGAAAATCAATCTTTGCATCACTGGATTAAATCACATTTTAGAACATATTCAAACGGGAAATCATTAGATTAAATTACAATAATATTTTCTACTGTATTTGTAGTCAAATAAATGCAGCCTTGTTGAGACTTCTTTCTGTACATTCCTCAGTTTTCAGTTCTGCGGTGTATAATCTGTGTGCATGAAAAATCTCTCCACATATGAGATTATTCTCTGACAGATGAGCTGCCCTGGTGAGCTCAGGTTTGAGGTAAAGAGGATGCAGGTGTTCAAATCACTTTTTAACGGCTGCATATCGCATTTCTCGAAAATCCAATGATACAGACAGAATGCGGTTTTCTAGTAACATAGTAAAGCCAGAGTGAAGGCTCTGAGCTCATGGTGTGTGTGTGTGTGTGTGTGTGTGTGTGTGGACTTGTGTCTGTAGGGTAGGGGAGGTCTTGCCTGCAGTGCTCTGCATATTAAGAATGACTCATGATACTTGTAAGAAAGTGGCCCAAAGCTGGACGGCACTACAAACCAACACTGGCATGATTAAAGGTCAAAGAGAGACAGAAAGAGAGAAGAGAAGGAGAGGAGAAGATGGGGCAAGGAAATAATCCAGTAAGGACACAAAAAAAAGCAGCAGCTGTGAATTGAATTCATATAGTAAATATGGAGCACAAACACAAAATTAAACATTTCTAACTGAACGCTACTTTTTTTTTCTTCACATGAACTCATTATGATGAGTTTAACAATATATATAGTTTAGCAAATATAAATAAATGGCATGAAATAGTATGTCAAAAAGCTGCAGTATACTACATTTTTAATTCAGAAAGTGGCATTCAGATAAATAAATAAATAATAAATATATATATATTTTATTTATTATAATAAAAAATTATCAAGCATTTGTATGCTATGTTTTTATTTGAGCAACTGGAGCCAAGACTGAGTAATTAATTGAGTAAATAAATAATGAAAAAAAATCTAAATGCATAATTCAGCATTCTGTGTCTTGAAAAAATAAATAAATAAATAAATAATATATGAACATAGTGTAATAAAATTACTGTATGTGAAAAAAGAAAGAGAAAAATATTGCTGCATGGTACTCTTTTTAAAGTTCAGTAAGTGGTCTCCAGATGCGATAACTAATTTAAAATGTAAAAAGTTATTTTGCAATTTCTATTATTTTGCAACGTTAATATTAATTATAGAATTAATAGTTGCACTTTAGTTGCATTTTTCACCCTAGAAATGGTCATGCATATGGTTATGCATATTGCATTGTGCGATAGTATTCCATGCAGTGGATATTGCCCATTTTGGCAGTATCTAGAATGTAGTCATCTGGATATTTATACAGGAAATGCATGCATTATTAATATTCATAGCACTGTATGTCTAGTCTGCACAGAAACATTATGTTAAGAGAAGGGTTCCTTGTGAATAAATTACAAGACATGTCTAGATTATCTCAACAAGTCACTCTATGGGAGCTGTATGTGTCTGCAGACCTGTGTCATGTGAGCAGTGTTGAGAGGGCAGGATCTCTAGTTTGGTGAGCTCTGAGGAGCTGGACAGGAGCTGCTGAGCCTCCATCAGAGAGCAGTGCTCTGTGCTCATGCCATCTATGGCCAGGAGAATATCTCCCACATGCAAAGCACCACATCTGAGGAAAAGAAGGAAAGACAGAAAGAGAGAACGGTGGTAACAAGGTGAGAAAATCAAGAAACAGAGTGAAAACCTTCACAACAGATTGAAAGGTGTAAGGTTAAAAAGCCAGAATGCTGATTTTGTTTACAATTACCTGTGTGTGAAAATGCTTACTGTTTCATGCTAATTAAATGAAATAACCAAGTTTTTATTGCATGTGGATCTAACACTAATTGTGAGGAGTGTAATCTGCAAACACAAGCTTATGTAAACAAAAAGTTTTTTCATGCCTAGAGAGCAGAGGAGTGATGACACATTTATAATATAATATTATAATTTATGTTTATTTAATAGGAACAATTAGGGAACATCATTAAAAAAACATAAAATACAAACACAAAAAGTGCAATATCCAGTGCATATACAAAATGATATAACTTATTAGCTAATTTATTTATTTACAACTATAAAAATGTATTTAAAACAATATTTTTTTAGAATGAAATGAATGCCTGTGCTTTTGTTATTTATGAATGTATTTGTGCATGTGATTCTTTTTGGGTCTGTTTGGCTCTAAATATGTGTGTATGACTGAGCGCTCACCTGTCTGCGACACTAGCAGGCTTGATTTTCTGGATTGTAATGACCTGTTTGTTCCTGTAGAGGGAGGTAGTGAGACTGAGTCCCAGCACTGAACCTGCGGAGCGGGCGATGTCCACCTGCAGCGGCCCGGACGATTTCTGGACCGAGTCTGATAGAAGAAAGTCGTTAATACTGTCACTTTTGATTAATTTAATGCATGCTTTTTGAATAAAAGCATTCATTTCTTTTAAAACAAACAAACAAAGAGCTTATGAACAGTAGACGAGAAAACATTTGATAGGGTCTCCTATAATCCAAGCTTTAAATATGAAGTGCACATCAGCTCCAATCATTTGCTCTTTGAAAAAAAGATTAAGTTCATATTGCCATCCAATCAGGTTTGGGACATCTCTTTTAAAGAACTCTAAGACACACATTGGGTCTTTTTGAGAAGCAGGAAGCTTTAATCTCATTGTCATGCAGAGCAAAAGAGAGAGATCTCATTGGTGCTTCGTTCATCCTGTGGGAATCTAGAGGGAAGAGGAATATGTTTCTACTCTAATTAAGGCCACATGAGAGTATCTGTGCATACAATCAAACTCGAGCGTGCGTGTGTGTGCGCGTGCACGTGCGCATCTGTGTGCCTGCTCACCCATGACCATGATGTCGTACTCGATGAGGAAGAAAGCCTCCTGGCTGCTCTGCATGATCAGGGTCAGAGCGTCAGCATGTTTCTGTCTGTTCACAGCAACACCGTTCACGCTCAGCACACGGTCGCCCGCTCGCAGGGTTCCCTCTCTGACAGACGGAGAAACACGGAGAGACGTACGGAAACATAAAAAGACAGCGGCTGAGATGAAAGGTGAATGCTACAATAAAACAGCCCTACCAGGATTTCATGACTTTTTAAGATCAAAATGGCATATTTTCTGTAATGTCCAGCGTTTCTTGGAAATTAGTTTATTTTTATCATTAGAATACCACATTTACCACGTGCACGACACTAAAATCTAATTCTGACAATCTTTAAACGAGTTTTTTTGTCATTAAAAACCTGAAAAAAAGAAGCTAATTGAAAACAACAAAACAAAGATGAACGTGTGTAGGTTTAATATTCTGGTACAGAGCATTCACCCTCAGGCCATCTAAGATGAAGATGTTTGGAGAAATTTAGCATTACATCACTTGCTCAGCAGTGAACTATTCATTATATAACAATATAATATAATCATCAAGCATTTCAGTCACACTTTTTATTTCCTCATTTATGGACGCTGCTTTATCAGACTAATGTCACTAACATTTAGAACCACACAATTATTTCAAACAGGGACTTAAGCAGTAACGCAAAAACGTGTCATTTTGCTGAATTTTGAAAAACTGGAGATGCTGATATATGGGCTGTTTTGCATAAACAGTTCGGATTGTGGAAGTGTACTTACTATGCTAATCTAATTCACATTCAAGCAAGAAGTTGACACAGGAAGCGTTCTTACGCATGTGTTTCGCCTGCTCTCGTGTGTGTGTGTGCTTCAGGCAGCGTTCTACCCTTCTCACTCATTTTAATGTCATCAGCCTATGCTTCAGTTAACATGTGTGCCTCCAGAACCAGCTTACAGGGTTCAACGATCACACACACAACATACAAAATACTCTCATAATCTACACCAAATACATAACATCTCATACACAGATCCACAAAAAGTAATAATAACTACTATTACGGCAATATAAACTCAACTAACCTACCAAATGCATGCAGACGATGTGACACACACACACACAGAGGCAAAGAGCTTCACGATGATTCAGACATTCAGCTAATTAATAAACAGAGATGTTCTAAAGGGCTTCGTGGCTCACACACACACACCCCAATGATTGAGTCATCGTGGTCTCACCTGTCCGCGGGCCCGCCGGGCCTGACGTAGGTCACTACTAGAGGTCGAGCCTTATGCCAGTCCTCATGAAAGCCCCCTGAAAGCATGTGAAACACACACCTGACATGCCAACTCGATTGCCTTTAGTTGCAGCTGAACATAAACACATATGCACACACACACACACACACACACCTACTGACCTTGAGAGTAACATCACATAAATGGTTTAAAGTATGTTTTTTTTCTCTTCCCTTCGTTTGGTAAAAACAAGTAAAATACGCACAGTGCTGAAGTTGTATCGAAAGAATTTCCAAACTGGACCTTTCTGAAGTTAACATTGCGATAATTTTGCAACACGTTTCCATGTTCACAGGTTTTCTGATGACATGCAGGCAAACAAATAACATATTTAATTTCTTCAGTAATCTAGATGTTTTTATGTGATTTCTTTTTCATTAAATTTGAAATAAATCTTTTTGATTAAAATCCTTATTACTACGACCTCCGTGCGGTTCCCTCACAAGCCTGGTTTGGGATTCTTTGTGGTATAATAAAAAAAGAGCTAGTTGGATTTCAATGATTGATTGTTTTAGGCTCATAACCTCATTTCAAGTTAAAAAACACATGCGATATTCATGGAAAAACATCAGTATCTGATGGTTCAGTACCTCTCAGAACGAAGCCAAAGCTGTTCCCTTCCTTTTCCAAGCACACTTCGATAGTTTTAGAGATGACGCTGCAGGGATTGCTGGGAGCTAAACATGCAGAGAACAGCTTGTGTTAATGTCACAGGAGGATGAGCTACAGACTGATGAAAAGACGTACATCTTAAATTCTGCTGCTACGGTGATCAGCATTGTCAGTTATTTGATAAACACTGTTGTACCAAATGATTTTAAGGGGGGTCAGTAAGATAAAATAAATATTAAATGAATCCCAATATTAATAATAATTAAAAGATAATTAACAGTCATCAATATTTATAATAATATCTTCTTCTTGATCAGAAGGTCAGCATATTAGAATGACTTCTGAAGGATCATGTGACACTAAGGACTGAAGTATTGATGCTAAAAATGTAGCTTTGATCACAGGAATAAATTACTTTTTAACATCTATCAAATAGAAAATGGTTGCTTAAAACTCTAATAACATTTTACACTATCACTGTGTTTTTGATCAAATAAATGCATCATCCGTGAGAATAAGAGACCTCTTTTAAAAACACTTCTAATGAAAATTCGGTCATTCATTACTATAAACCAGTGGTCTCAAATTCATGGAGGCCCACGGCTCTGCAGAGTTTAGCTCCAACCAGCCCCAAATCACATAATGTCATAAATGGGAAAGGCAATTTGTTGCATGTTGATCAGTTCAATGAAACAGGTTTTTTTTGTTGTTGTTGTATGCCGTTTTGACAAAATGCCAATAAAAAATAAATAAATTTAAAAAAATTATCCATGTGACATCATTAAGAAGCTACGAAAATACTGTTTCTACACAAAGAAAACAGAAATAACGGCTTTATTATACTATTTGTTTCTAATTTTATTGTCTATGGAGGGTCAGAGAGCTCTCACAATTCATCAATAATATCTTAATTTGCATTCCGAAGATGAACAGAGGTCTTACCGATTGAGTCATTAATGACAGAATGCTTGGGTGAACTATCCCTTTATAACCATTCCTTCCCACTTCAAACGTTCATTCCGCTGGAGACTGGAGTGAATGAAAGCGTCAATGTATTTGTGTTCTTACCGAATGGTGGCAGCTCGTACTCCACCTCCAGCACCACACGCTCACCGATGTTCTTCAGCATGCTGATGATCTCATCATGTCTGAGTTTGGACAGGTTTATCCCGTTCACTGATTTTATATAGTCCCCGACATTGAGCTGGTCACTCCTGCCACGCAGGTGCACACAGAAAATTAAATAATGCCGTAATAAATTGAGTTAACATGCATAGTAGATTCTGATGAATATGTTTGTATTAAGTGTAGAGAAAGATGTGTTTTGTGAATGTGTTTTTTTCCTGAAAACATCTTTTTTGTTAAATTTTTAGTAACAGGAGAGCATGGCACTGGACATGCCCAAGGTCATGGGTTTTTCTTTAAAAAAAATACTTTAAAAACATACACACAGGCCCAAAATTTACCTTTTTAGAAGTATGTGAAACAAGGCACTATTACAGCATGCATCCTACCCATAATTCTCTTTAAATGCTGTTCTTTTGAATTTGTTTTATTCATTGAAGGATCCTATAAAAATGTATAGTAACAGTTTGGAATAGGGAATACTTATTCACCATTAACTATGACTATTCCCTGCATATATTCCTCATTTGCTCAGTTACTATTTAGTAAGGTAGTTGTTAGGTTTATGTATTGGGTAGGATTAGGGATGTAGAATGAGGTCATGTAGAATAAGGCATTAATATGGGCGTAATTACTACTAAATTACGCCGTCTTATGGATGAGACGTTAAACCGAGGTCCTGACTCTCTGTGGTCATTAAAAATCCTATGACACTCATCGTAAAGAGTAGGGGTTTAACCCACTGGCCCTAGTCTATCATGGCCTCCCAATAATCCCCATCCATTGATAGGCTGTATCTCTCTCTCCTCTCCACCTTAAGCTGGTGTCTGGTAAGCGCACTGGCGCCGTTGTCCTGTGGCTGCTGTCGCATCATCCAGGTGGATGCTGCACACTCGTGGTGGTTGAGGAGAGACACCCCCCCCTTGATTGTAAAGCACTTTGGGTGTATGGCAATACACAGTAAAAGCGCTATATAAAATGCGTCATTCATTCAAACTAAAATTGGTTAATATCCTAGTAATATGCATGCTAATAAGCAAGTAGTTAGGAGACCCTAAAATACAGTGTTCCACGTAAATGTTAAAACACCACAACTGTTTTCAACATTGATATTAATAATAGATGTTTTCTGAGCAATAAATCCTCATATACTGTAAGAGTGATTTCTGAAGGATCATGTGACAATGTTGCAATGATGCTGAAAATTTAGCTTTGCATCACTGGAAAAAAAAAAATCGCATTTTAAAATATATTCAAATAGACAAAATTGATTTCCAATTGTAATAATATTTTACATTATTACTGTTTTTACTGTATTTTAGAGCAAATAAATCTTCAAAACACATGAACACATGCAGGAAAATCTATGATTGGTAATGACCTAAATCCGAAAAACAAGATTAGTTTCATATAATATGGCTGCACTGATGTGAAGACTGCACAATCATCAACATCCCGCATCTGCTGCAGAAACGTGAGTGCTTGTGTCGTGCAGCAGGTACATGCAGAGAGTGAGTATATATATGTGTGATGTTAGTAGAGCTGACTCCTCATGTGCTGTTTCAGAAGCTAATTTAAGCCGCCGCTGTCACCCAGCACTAGGATTTTGCCTGTAAGCACCGCATTAACTTAGACAACAGCACACACTCGGAACCCGACACAATGACGACACACAAAAGTCGTTAATTTACACATGAGCACACAACCGAAGGCAAAACGAACCACCCAAACACATCATTTTGTGATTCCGCCTAATTATACAGTGGAGTTAAACGGCATTAACAGGCATAATAATTATAAACTAGCACATCTGCACTAGCGCTTCGGAAAGTGGAAAAAAAAAACCTTCGCTTAAACGCAGGGTCATAGGTTTAAATCACCTGGCTGCAAAACAAACATTTGCAACACGCACATCAATCCTGCGCTGCCTACAGGTCAGCACAACCATTCAACTAAAATTCCTTGAGTGTGTGTGTGTGACAGAGAGAGAGCGGTCACGTTAGGCCTGCGTCAGCCTGTCACACTAGAGGCTGATGTGATGGAGCAGCCCACATCCTAAGGTCTCACACACACACAGCAGCAGCCCAGATCCTGAGGTTAAAGAGCTGTGTGAGTAAACATGGTGCACCGCATACACTACAACAGTGCTATTTTAGCATCACTGAAATACTACTATAGTTTTTCATTTTAGTTTATGTTTTTGTAATTTGGCTAGCATTTTATTTACCATATTTTCTGGAACACAAGTGTTATTTTAGTATCACTGACATACTGTAATAAATGTTATTGATGTTCTAATGAGTTTTTCATTTAAATTTTAGTACATTTGTCATTTTATTACTGTATTTTATGAAAAATTAGTTGCACTCACTACCCTAGTGTTATTGTTGTACTGATGCAATACTATTGGAGTTTTTTAAATATTTTTGATGCTTTATTTTTATATTTTTCATTCATGTTCATTTTCAATTTAGCTGAAGCTTTTGCGTTTTTGTCATTTTTATTATTATATTGTCTGAAAAGCCCCACCAGGTCAGAAAACACTTAGGTTTATGATGACAGTATACTATTATATTTAGAAATAATGTAAAATACAGTAAAAGGAATGCTTATGCATTATATATTATATTATATACTGTATAAAGACATGCATTTTAGATCCTCTCATTCCATAAATTTGACTGGTTTTCAGAATTAATATTATTAATATTTATTTTTGTTTTATTTTTGTTTCAATTTGTTTTAAAATAAATGTATTTTCACACAAGATGTTTTAAGTGAACAATTTTTAAATACTTAATAAAATTTTGTTTTGGTTATAATTTACTACAACAATTCCGCACATCAAATAAAAAAAAGTGTTAATTAATAAAAAAAAATAAGGTTTTTATGATTATGATTGGAAAAGGAAAGTTCATTTTCATGACCAGAAGTAGTGAACAGAGATTATTTAAACAGAAAAAGAAACATGTTTATCTTATGTTTTCTGCTTCTTAAATTTTTTCCCTAAGGAAAATTAACCTATAAATCAGCAATGCATCAAACTGTGTTCAAATTTACCAAATTTGCTCTAT
>JAUCMU010000143.1:3243672-3256021 GCA_032275025.1 Enteromius treurensis
TGTTGAGTGTTGTAAGAAGAAGGGGAGATGCCACACAGTGGTGAAAATGGCCTTGTCCCAACTTTTTGGGGATTTGTCGACACCATGAAATTTTGAATCACCATATTTTTCCCTTAAAATGATACATTTTCTCAGTTTAAGCTTTTGTTCCGTGATTTATGTTCTATTCTGAATAAAATATTGACATTGGCCATCTCCACATCATTGCATTCAGTTTTTATTCACAATTTGTTTAGTGTCTCAACTTTTTTGGAATCCTGTTTGTAGCTGTGCATCTATGAATCTCTCATCAAGAACATAAAGTCAATTTCAAAGCGCAAATAAAAATGCAGACTCTCACCGTTTAACTCCATGCTGTTTTTGAGCGTAGCGTGCTGCTATGGCCAGATTATTAAACATACAGTAGCCGTTCATCTTATCTGAATGAGCGTGGTGACCAGGAGGCCTGTGTGTACAGGAAAAAGCTGTAACTCAAACAGATCAATGATCTATATTAGACCTGCTCAGAATAACAGATGCCACGAGACCTGTTGATGGAGAAGCCGTTACGCAGCTGTGACGTCATCACCTTATCCACCAGCTGAAGAACCGATCCCACTCCCAGACAGGCGGAGGTGAACAATTCCTGAGGGAAATTCAATAATTCCACATGCTGTTGGTCAACCATAAACTGCATTCTAATTGTTATGTTTTATTATTTTGTATCTTTACATAAAAGCAATAAACCAAAAGAGACTTTGATTTATGCTTAAGTTCTTTATAATCAATTATGGTAAACATAGTCCATATTATCATGATGGATTCAAATGAACACAAACATTGGGACTGGACTAGTAAAGATAAGGCGACTTACAGGATGCAGGTAGACAGAGTCATATTTATCAGCTAGAGTCTTCAGCTCCTCTTCTGTCTTTTTCTGAGTGGACTTCATCAGCTCTACATAGTCCTTCCTTTTATACACAACACACACCCCGACCATTTTGAGTAAGCTAATAATAAAATCAGTCTGATTAATGGTTCAGTCTTGCAAATAAACTTACGTATGAACGAGTAACAGCTCATCTTCTGACACAGCTCTGGCCTTAAACACAAAAATAAAGCAATTAAAACTCAAAGACAGGAGGAATTCAGGTACCAAGCTGTACACGTGTATGTCTACCTCGACTCGCTCGCAGCGTCCCAGCAGACCTTCCATCTCCAGCATCTCCATCACAGTGCTCACTCTCTCTGGACACTCTGGGTGACTGAAAACAAAGGTATCCAACCCACTGTTACAGAATCACTTCTATTAACCAATACTAAGTAAACAATTTAAAATGAGGTTACGTATCAAGAATGAGTGCAACTTCTTGATTAAATCACTAAAAATATTATTTCTGTTATGATCTTCAGTTTTAATTGATACAAACTTAATACAAATGACTAGTAGGTTCTGTCTTTTTTTCTTTTTTAGGTAAACTGTTTTCAATTCATTTAACCATCACCTGGCATCCCAGAGGCAGTGAAAGCGAGTAAAGGCCTCTACGTAAACGAGACCAGTTCCTGTTGCTTTAGTCTTACCACCAACATCCTAAAAAACATCCCACAAACATTGAAAGAGCTGATGCAAAAGCATTCCATCTCTGAGCTTGCATTTTCACATCGATAAAAGTAAATACTGCATGCGCGTAACTGATGGCATGCAAGCCCGTTTCCGCCACTGAATAAGAAATAACAAAAAGGTTATTGCGACTTTGTATCTCGCAATTCTGCTTTTTTTCTCTCACAATTGTGAGATAAAAGCTTGCAATTAGAAGTGACTTTATACCTCAGAATTTTGATTTAATAACTCGCGACTGTGTGAAATAAACTTGCAATTGCGAGTCATAAATTCCAATAAAAAGACTGGTATGTTCTCATAAGTTTATATCGCGCAATTCTGACATATAAACCCACAATTGTGAGTTTATATCTAACAATTCGAAAACCTTTTTTAATCTTTTATTCAGTGGAAACTGGCTTCCATAGTTTGCCATGCTACAAGCTCATTGCAATCTAAAGCAGTTAAGTACAGTAATGCTAGTTTCATGAAATAGTGTGCAAGCTACTGGACAAGTCAAGAACTGATTGAATTGGGTAAGAGATAAATTGCAAGGAAATAATGTTGCAATAACAGAAAACGTTATGTTTTACAAAAATACTACAAAACTTTGCTTTAAATTTTCTTTGTGGATTATAATACAGGCAATTTGAATGAGCAAACACAATGACTGCGATTAAGAGTTTACCAAGTTTTGGAGCTCGTTGCTCATCTCCTCCTCCTGTTTGCTCCGATCCATTCTGCCCTTCCTCCGTGCCTCCTGTAGATTCTTCTTGTTTTCTCTCTGGAGAGCACAATGGTCTTTTAGAGAGATTTGCACACAGCCTAAAACAGGAATCCAAATAAAGCACTTGGCATCTGACGCTTAAAAGTGAGAAAAACAGAGCAAGACATCAAGTGGGCAAACTTCAAGAATATCTGTGGATTATTAACCCCTGGATTTAGCTTCTCATATACACAATGATCGAAACAGCAAATGATCAACATACAGGTGCTGAAGGCAGTCTTAAAGGAATACCTCATTTAAAAAAAAATGAAAATTATAACACAACTACAGGCCATCCAGGATGTAACATTCTCTCACTTTGGTTTCTGCTGTTCCTTCTGTTGATCGAGTAGAACCTTTGGAACCTGGAGCAGGATCCATCAGTTGAGGATTTTACAGATCCACACCAAAAAACCTTGAGAAGGTCAAACGTCCCAAATTGCATGTGTAAGAAAGATCATTTATATCGAATTACTAATAATTTCATAACAAAATAGAGGTTATTGCAGATTCTACACTTAGCTTTAATGCATATACACATATAAACAAACCAAGAATTTGCTGATGTCGCTATGAATGGAATATACAGCAGTTCATAACATGATAGGTGTTTATATCATATTATTTATTTGTATGTAAAAATTAAATAATAATAATAGAAACACAATAAAAGAAAAAAGTCTGTTTATAAAATGGAAACATATAAAAGCATTTACCTCCATTCAATCATTTTTCTACCACAAATTTTGATACCAAGTGCAAAATACCATATTTAATGGGAAGTACAAAACAGATCTATTCAAACGTCTGGAAAAATGAAAGTGACAGATGCCTTAAAAATGCACAGTACAGGTTTTACTTACTGCTTTCAGAAAAGTCTGAAAAGATATGAACAGATCTGCAGTCAGATGCAAAAACACACTTTGAAAGTTCAGATATTATATTAAAAAGACCAATCTGCCAGTCATTTGAGCCAAGCTGCCTGCTTTCTTAAGTTTCCGTGCCTGTTGTTATTCTCCGGGCTGGACATAAAAGTGGAAAATGAACGTAGCAAGATGGGGACGGCATAGCAAACATAACTGTAAGATCAATAATCACTAAAGAAAAGGGTACGAAGGAGCACAATAATGTTTAGTTTGGAAATGCTAAAGGCTAACACGCCCAACTGTGAAGCAGAAGAAGCGAATCTGTTTCTATCACATATTTCTTAAGAGGCATAAAGCAGTTTATCCTCTAGGGGGCGCGTGGAGGCTCATAACGTCAATCATTTACGCGTTTTAAAAAAAGTAAACGTTAGGTTTCTGACAAAAAAATTGATCTAGTAATCACTATAAAAGATGACAGTAAACATTAGCGACTGTGGTCGGCCCCGATGATACCTTCAGCTGAATAACTAAACTTTAAAACTCGGTCAACTGAATTGAAAATATACAGTAAATGGTTATAAAGGCGTACCAAACCAACTAAACATCGCTTCCTCGTCGCTGCGCTCCGCCCCCTTTATCGCTCCGATCTTTACGTTAACTACCATTCTTCCCGTTTGTTTTTCTACTGGGCGCGCGAGCAGGCGCACTGAAGTTACGTCATTTACGCACAACGCGCGCTCGCTGCGGTCTGCGCTGTAACGCTGGAGGTCAGTGTTGGGTATTTACCAAAAAACTATGATTATGATATGACGAAATTCGCTTGGCACGTGAGACTTTGCATGTACCAAAATTCTCAAAGAGATTCTCAGAGATGTACGTGTGCACACAAGTGCTTTTATTTATGCGTTTGTTTTAATTCTTCTTTTCTTTTTTTGTTCTTCTTAATTAATGTGAGGGGTTGTGACCCCAACTGCACTAAATATGCGTCAAGCTGCTTGAGGTTTGTGGGGTAAAAAAAAATAAGATTGCATGAAATAAATAAATAAATAATCTTAAAATAATACACAAAGACACAAACAAACAAATGCAAAAACTAACAGTACGTTGCTATATTAAATATTTAAAATATAGCAATGAAATGTAATATTATAATATACTTGTATGCATATTTATAAAATAATATACTTGCATAAACATATACATTGTAATAATATACACATTTTCATGGTATAAATTATTAATAAAATATATAGCATTATTTTACATGTGGAGGAAATTGCGCCTCGCTCAAGGAACATCATTTTTGGGGATCTGTGGCGTCTACAAGTTGGGCTTAGATATTTTAGGTATTTTTGCTGTAATTATGACAAAGCTGTTTTGTCATAGAACAGGAACAGGAATTTTTTTTGATACATTAAATGAAGTAAATGTGATTTATTTTTTAATTACAGAACGTTTGGGAACGTAAAAAATCAATAGTTATTGGGTGAGGGAAAAATAATTAACATTTATTGATTTGCATAAGAGTTCGATTATCAGTTAATAATTTATTAATTTAAACTAAAGTCATGTTCTAATAAAGCAGCAATCGTAATGCATATCAACATCTGGATGGCTGTCAGTGGAGGAAGAAGCTTTTTTGGGGTCAATGAGGTCAAGCTGCAAAAATGTTGACCCTTGGTGGAGGCCATCACAAAAATCCTACCCGCTGGACCGTTTTTGAACTTCTCTTATAGTCCTCAAACATTTGATACCGAACAAATCAGCCAGTTTGCAATGCGATCAGCATTTTTGCACACACAAACAGTTTATTTAGCATACTGATCTGATCGATTTGAATCAGAGGGGGGCTCTGGCCTTAAAACCTGTGCAGATCAGATGCAAAGATCTGATTGTGTGACTAAAATACCCTGTTTAAGCTATTCTTGTGTTTGTCTGTTACGTGAATGGAAAAGAGGTTATGAGCGCGAGCGCTAACGTTCGGGCCTGTGTGTGTCCGCTGGACCTGTCCTGTGGTTGCTAATCTCTCCCAGTCATTCAGTAGCATTTCCCCCTCACTATGGTGCCGACTCCTCCAGATAACACGGCTTCACCCTGAATGGAGGAAGCCCATGACAGAAAAAAGCGAACGATGTGCCAGGCTTGAAAAAAACGCCCATGCCATTGCTTGCAGCCTCTCTCTGTGCATCTCCTTTTCCCTTTTGCACTTTTTTGATAGAGTCCGGAAAACCAGAAGCTGCCTGCGTTGCACAATGAGGCTCCACTAGAAGCCAGGGGAGCAGAGCTATGTGGTCAACCATGAGAGATGGAAACAGATGGAGGAGAGGGGAGGGGTGCTATCTGAGATAGCATCGCCAACCAGAGCTCAGCTCACATAGAAACCCGTATTCCACAGCACTGAGGCCTTTTCCCAGACCGGCAAGGAACAGTGCGCACAATAAGGGATAGGGATGCTGGGATTGTTGTGTGTGTGTGTGTTTGGGTGACCTTTCTGGACTCTAAATGTGATGTCTGCCATAACAGGTTGAAAAGAGTCATGGTTTTGGCCAGAAAGCAAATACTTAGCCACATATCAACACCTTAATAACACTCAGAACATCTTAGAAACAGCATAGCAACACCCTGGCAACCACACACAACAGCCAAACATTCCCATATAACTAATATGTACTGTAACTAAATCTATGTTATAAACATGTGCTTTCAAATATATTTAGTTTGGTTCAAAGATGCTAGGATCTTGCCTCTGAAATATATATATATATATATATATATATTGGCATATCAAGGTTAAAACAAAACATGTATTTAATTTTTAAAAATATAGCTACTTCACACCAAGCTTTACTGTTTACAACCTATATTTAGCCTATACTGTATGTATTTTATATTTGGGCAGAAAAAAAGGAGGCTATATTATATAAACTATAAAAAAAAAATTATGCCATGTGGGGTAAGCCTTTCTTGAAACTAAATGCCCTAAATCGCCAAAACAGGTTGGTCAGAGTTTAAACAACCAACTGGAACCCCTTAGCAACCACATACAGTAGCAACAGCTTTGCATCCACAACAAAAACAGATAAGAACTGTGCTGTTGAATTTTGCACAGTCAATAATCACACAACTGTACTTTTCATGAAATTCAAGATACTACACTGGTTAGGGAGCAACATATGACGTAAAAAAGTAAGTGAGACATCTGTAAATTTGCCTGTGATTTGCCAAGCTGAACCAAAATGTTTTTCAGGCTGTTAAAGATGTGTCTCCCATGATAAGCAAATACTGTTAAAGAAGTGTTTCTCCTGTCTGAACGAAGCAGCTTATTCAGTCCATGAATTTTGACATGCAGCACTTGATCAGCCGTGTGATGGAAAGTGCTGGATTTGCATGTGCTGTCATGGCATAACTGTCGAACTCCCACTACAAGGTAATTCATGCAGGCTGCAGAGCTCACAATGGAGCCATAGAAAAACCACAACCACAATATCAAACGTCTGTTATGATGCAGTCACACTAAAGAGCCTTGCCACTTTGATACAGAGTCTGTTTTGAATTCAAAGGGCGTTCAGTCAAGTCTTCATGCTTCATGCTTATATGCCAATTGTTAAGATTTACAGTAAACACAAAAAGATGTTTTACATAAATGTTTATTTGCAAACCACATTCATTTTCTATACAGCACTTTAAAAATAGCTTACAAATCCAAAAAAGAAAAGTGTTGAGGGAAACATTCATCACAAACGCAAAAAAGGTAAAGGTAGTCTATATATACCCACCTGTTTGGAAGTTTGGGTTTGGTTTTGAAAGAAGTCTCTTCTGCTCATCAAGGCTGCATGCATTTGATCAGAAATACAGTAAACGCAGTAATAATGTGAAATATTAGTACTATTACAGTTTTCTATTTGAATATATTGTTGTGATGCAAAGCTGAATTTTCAGGATCATTACTCTAGTCTTCAGGGTCACGTAAACATTTTCATATTCTGATTTGCTACATGTTTTTCATGTATCCACATTGGTTCAGCTTTCACGTAGTTGAGGGGTTGTGAGTGTTAAGTAAAACTGTTCGGTTTTTCCGTGAACTCGTTCTTCTTTCCAGTTTCCGTCACACCGCGCTGGGTAAGATGGCAGCGGATTGGTGGTATGGGTAAGGCAGGCTGGCGTGGCTGTGGAAGGCAGCGGCGGGTGGCAGCGAATGGGAAGAGTGGCTGTAGACGCCCAGAGCCCCTGGACTCTGAGAATACAAGTCAAAATGCTGATCGGACGCAGGATTCTTCGAAAAATACAGATTCTCCTCTGCTGCGCTAAACCTTTTTCCTTTCCGGTTCTTGCTGGACATTTTACGGTTGCGTGTCTGAATGCCTTCCTTCTTCATAGTCAACGGTCTGTTCACCTGATGAGAAAAATCGAAGGTATTAGACACCGAACTACAGTTACAGCTGCTGTGTTCCATTTCTGGAATTGCATGAATAATGAAAAACTGTGTTTGTTACAAGTTGACATGTGGGATATCAAGTTTACTTTATTTATATAGCACATTTAAAACAGCTACAAGACGGACCAAAGTGCTTTACACATAGAAAGATCGTAATAGAATAAGAGAACACGATTACAGCCAAAGAGAGAGAAAACAAAAACAAAACACATAAATAAGAAATAAAATAGGCAAGGTAAAACCTAGCAGGCCAGAGACAACAAATAAGCTTTTAAAAGCGATTGAAAAATAGTCAGAGTAGGAGTCCAGCATGTCGAGTTTTAACGTGTCATCTAACAATACACCCAAATCTTGTACCTGTGAGGACCTAAAAGCTGATAAAGGTCCTAGATCAAAATCATATTTCAACTTCATATTTTTTGATGGACCGAAAACTTTTCTCTTCGAAATTTTTGAGATAACCAAGATTTAACTTCATCTAAACAAGATAACAGAGCATTCATGGCCTAAAGAATATTTTTCTTAAAAGGTAGAAATGACATTGCATTTCGTATCGAAATGTTTTGAAAGAGATACAAGAAGGAATTTAATATGAAGGGTTTTTTTTTTGCATGGAGCTCATACCACAAATTCATACAAATCAGGTACTAAATTTAGTGAATAGGATTTTTTTACATTTTAGTAAAATGTCGTGTGAAATGAGTGACGTTGCTCACATTGTGAAGCTTGAAGTAAAGCCCGCAAGCGTTACACACAGGCTCTCCGCCGGCGTTGCGTCTCCACAGCGTGGTGGTGCTGGTCTGACAGTTCGCACACTGAGTTCCTGTTCGCTTGCTGATGACCTACAGGAAGAGAAATATAGCAGAAAGATCCTATATACACTAGTGCTCAAACGTTTGGGATCAGTAAGACTTAGATTTTCCTTTTGAACTTTCTATTCATCAAAGAATCCAAATTGATCACGTTTCCCAAAAGAACATCAAGCAGCGCAAATGTTTTCAACATATCAAAACAGAATGATTTCTGCAGGATCATGTGACGCTGAAGACTAGAATGATGCTTTGCGTCACAGGAATAAATGACAGTTTTTTCTAACAAATCAGAGTAATATTATTATATTAGTAATATTTCACAGTTTTATAGCAGTCTGCTCTCTTTATCAGTACAGTGAGTGTGGGAGAGCTGTACCAGTCTCTTTTTGGGCCGGATGAGGGGTCTGTTCTGTCCGTTCATCTTGTGGTACAGTCCGCAGGCATTGCAGAGGTAATGTCCCGTGCCATCACGCCGCCACAGAGGGGTTGCAGTGGCCCCACAATTCACACACTCACGTGGCTCTGTCATCACAAACGATCAGAAATAACGTTTACACACAAACACAATGAAACACACACTCAAAAATATCTTGAAGGATTTTTCATTTAAATGTTTAGAGACTGATGAGAACTTGCTGATCCCAAGAACCTTTAGAGTAATAAAGAACCAGGGTAAAGGTACCGCAAAGAACCAGGATATTCAACTTTAAGATTTGTACTCTGTAAAAAAATCATCCCAATTGGACAGTAAAAATAAGTTGGTTAACAATAAGTTTCCTTATTCGGTTCTGTGAAATTGTATCTTAAATAGGCATTTCATGTCATTTTACTGTAAACAACTGTCAAAATTTTGAAGATAAAAAGAATAAGTCATCTTGAAGATTTGTCGATCTAAGTTTTAATGAATGCTACATCTTATGTAAATGAATATTTATTATTTATTTATTTATTATTTTCCCGTTTTGCTAATTTGATCAGAAAACAAAACTTAATATCTTACTATCATTGATTTAACTTGACCGGAAAACAATACAAAAACACAAAAAAATCTGAAAATTGCTTTTTGCTTTGTTTTTACCCACAACTCCAGCACCTGCCTGTTATGATACTTCCTCACCTAAAGGAGAGAACTTCATCTGGCTGCATAGTTTGGGTGAGAAGGACGGGGGGGTGTAGAGAAGTGAACTGCTGTAGTCTTGCGTGAAGCTGCCGTAAGGACTGTAGTGAGAAAGTGACTGCGAGTGTGTTTTTAAAGAGTGTGTCTGCGCATACACGTCGCTCACTGAGGAGGGAAACACACCGCCAAACACCTCGCCACCTCCAGGAGGACTCAGCCTCTCTCCCTTCAAGCTCTCCTGCACACCAAAGCTCTCCTTTTGGTGCTGGATAGGGGACTGAAGGGCAGAACGAGGCGGTCTGGCAGAGGAGAGGGCCGGAGAGCCATGGAAGGATGGCGAGGATGTCTTCAAAAATGCACTGCTGTGCCAGGATGATGGGGATGACGGGAAGAGGTTGGTTAGAGAGGGGCTGTTGGAACTTTCTAGCCAGGACAGGTTAAACGGAGAGGAGTAGACGGGATACACTGAGGGAGAGATAGAGGAAAGAAAGGTCAGGGAAAGGAACTGAAATCAAGTCTCTGGAGATGCTCAAAAGGCAAGCACCACACAGAGACACAGTATTTATACTTTTAAGGAGAATCAACTGCAAGATTACTTTTCTGCATATTAAACTGGGACGTGAGAAAGTACTTGGACATCAAATGTATTATTTGGCTTGTGTAAAGTAAAAACAATAAAAGAAGTCAAGGTCAAATAAAAAAAAAAACACCCACTTTTTTTTTTCACTCTTTCCTCTGATAAAAGCAGTAATGCTGTTCATCTTATTGAGTTATCGAAACAAATAAATCACTTTGGTGGTCACAGCTAGGGTCATTTGTCCTCATGAAAGGAGCTTTTAGCCATTGCTGAAGATATCAAACAACTTCAAAGCCAAGTTTTTAGATACTGACACTGTTTAACATCTAGGTGCATCAAAATTACTATATGACTTGATACTTTGGCTTACATATGATTTCTTTTTATATTTTTTATAGGCTTTTTACTTCATAGAACAGCACAGCACATTTTGGACATGTTAATGCTATGGCACCGCACTTATAGTACCATGTAAATGTAATAGTTGATGATATGAATATGGTACTTGTTCAGTACAGTACACACTACTATTCAAAAAGCCTGAGGTCAGTAAGAAATACTACTTCTACCAATGAAGAATGCACTGAGTTGATCAAAACTTACAGTAAAGACATTTATAATGTTACAAAAGATATTTTAAATAAACGCTCAAACAATCCCGAAAAACATTAGTTTCCACAAAAATATGGAGTAGTACAACTGTTTTCAACATTTCTTATAATAAAAAATTGATTTTTAAACAGCATATGAGAATGATTTCTGAAGGATCATGTGACACTGGAGACTGGTCTAATGATATTCAAACAGAAGAGTTTTAAAATGAAATCATATTTCATAAATTTACGGTTTTACTGTATTTTTGATCAAATAAGCACAGCCTTTGAGACCTCTTTCAAAAAGATTTTAAATGAATGGTATGTAGTATATGTAGGAGCTGACCTGGGCTGTTTTGAAAAGCTCCAGATGGACGCCCATGGACCGGGCTGCTGAACAAAGAGGGCAGGCTGCTGTGATCGGCATCGGTGCAGGGGAACATTGAACCCTCTTCAGTGTGGACCATATAGCTGGAGTCAGATGGGTAATGGGGCATCACCTCTGATGATACCACAGAGGAGGAAACCCAGCGAGCATGTTCAACAGAGGTCTCCATGTCTGTCAGGAACTTCTTTTGTAAGGCGTGAAAAAGGAAATTTACACACACACATATGCGAAGTAGCATGTTAAACTGTTGCGCAATTTGTTTTGTTTTTTGCACTGAGTGCATCAGTTCCAGTCTAAACTAATACTTGTTTCAATAACTGCAACAGAATATCTAAAAAGTTGTAAAAGAAGACATACAAATACATTTCAGACAAACATTCTATATATGTTTGGAAATCAATCGCTATAACATTTATCACATGTGCCGTATTTACATTTCCAAGCATATTCTCCCAAAACCCATACTTTCACATAACAAACACATGCATATCTAAAAATAAGCTATACTGATTTGAAGTGCATTACAAATCACAACAGCAATGACAATCTCACCTGTCTATTTAACAGAGATGACATTAGAATCAAATTACCCGAAAAAACATGATAAGCATCTCTTGCACTGTTTGCTTTGCCAGTGCGGCTGTAGATATGGTAATGTAGATCTGATTGTGAAGTGCCATACCTGAGCTTATCTCTTCGGTCTTCAGGACAGGTGTCTGCGATGAAGATGAGCTCTGCCGATGGTTTAGAACTTTATGTGTGGAGGTTTCTGCGCTCTGGCATTGTGGGTGATTGAGGTTAGACATGTGGGGACAGTGGGCGGAGCCAAAGACAGGTCAGCTTCAGCAAGCGAGTGCAAACCCACAAATAAGTCTGGAAATATCCCACATCGGTCTGCATTGCAAATGAGAGTTACAAATATGCAAAGCTACAAAGAGTAAAATGACCAAAATCAAATACTTGGATCTGCTAAAACACACATAAATGTTTCTCTCTGTTAAAGTTGAATCACGTATACATTTAAGTAAATTCTCAAAATATTATCTTTATTATATATGTATATATATATATACATACACATATATATATATATACACTACCGTTCCAAACTTTTAGAACAGTAAGATATTTAAAGGTTTTTAAAGATGTTTCTTCTGCTCATCAAGGCTGCATTTATTAGATAAAAAATCCAGAAAAAACTGTAATATTGTGAAAT
>JAUCMU010000143.1:3267921-3283573 GCA_032275025.1 Enteromius treurensis
TGTGCTTATGAGACAGGTGCGTCCTCGGGTTTCCCCTAGGTCCGCTGTCAGGCTTTATCGTTCTGCACTCGCAGCACAGCGGGATTGAACTGTGTTCCCGTACGAGTGAAAATGTCGAAAGGGAACGAATAGGCTACTCTCGTAACCCAGGTTCCCTAAAAGACACAGGGACGAGTACTGTGTCCCTTGCCGTGCTGCAAGTGTTCAGTGCTTCAGTCGAAGACGAGGTAACCTGAAGACGGCTGTGCGCGCTGCCCGCTTATATATATACTCGCGGACACGCCCCCTCAGGTGAGCTTCGGCGGGAGCCGCCGTTGCAGTTATCACTGCGTGATTGAATAGACTTCAGTTAAGGGAAAAAAAGGAGTGGGCGTGATGTGTCGACTACTGGATTTGACGTCAACGGGTTTTTTTTTATCGACTCGTCGATGCGTCGCTGCAGGCCTAATATCTATATATATATATATATATATATACACACATAAAAAGTGTAGAATATGGCTCTTTATATATGAAAGCGGTGCTTAACACTTCATTAAAAATTTATACGTACTTATCTCTAAAGTGTGTCAGTAATAATAAATCTACACTGTATAATGCACAAAAAAAGGTGACTAGCGAAAAGGTTCCTTACCTCAGCCTGATCTCCTTGACCTGGCTGTGCTTCCATGGCAACATGAACCTGTAACATGGTGCTCTCCTCACCGGCAGCACTTTCATCGACGGCAACGACCCTGACGGCTGCCTCTTCACCTCCGGCTCCCTGACACTCGGTCTGCATGGGCTCCTCTCCCGCTGCCACGGCCTCAGCGCTGCTCTGCTCCATGGCCTCGGCTTCTCCTGGGACCTCAGCCACTATCGCAGATCCAGCCATGGATGAAATCTCCTGCATTGTGGAGAAAACACAAACGTCAGACTCGTAATCTGGAGCATTTATTAACACGCTTAAGAATAGAATTCATGCATCTGTAAAAACTTTGCACTACAGCTTATTAGACAGGAAAGCTCTGTGTGTATGTAAAATGACTTTCCTAGTCACTCTGAGAGCAAAGGAGAATATACAGGGATGATGGCTACAGGAAATCCACAAAGCCAGCTGATGAGATTCAAGGTGTGTTTGTACCGGTACTGATGGTCCTGGAGTGGGCGTGGCCTGTGTTACTGTTGTGATGGCTCTGCTTTGTGTCGTGGGATTGGCTGGTTCTGTAGAGGATGAGGGTTCTGAGCTGGTGCCGCTGTCACTCTGTCCATCACCAGCCTGCTGGGCTAAAGGACAAACACAAATTAACTTAATTACTAGGAGGCAATGGAATTGATAACCGATAGTGGATGTTAATTGTGTAATGCAGTTGATATCATAGGTCTGTAAAGTTGTTTACACTACAGTGCCAATCTAAGTAAAATATGCATCAGTTCATTTTACTTAACAGTAGTAAAGATGGACAACTTAGTACTTCTTGCACAAAGGGCAAGTTATTTAGCCCTGGTTTTAAAGGGATGTGGATGAGGGGGACAAACAAGTAATAAAAAAACATGTAAAAGTTAAATATAAAAATAAAATTATGTACCTACATAAACTGTATACACGGATGAGTAAATACATTTTTACATAAAAAAACAAACAAAACTTTAACTTAAAATCTGAATGCTGCCTTTTAAAAGCAAATTAATGTATCATTACTACATCATTGTTGCTATTAATAATACTACTACTAATAATTTCATAATTAATAATATTAAATACATGCATAACACCTTAACTTTTAAAAAACTATTAAAAAGAAATAATACAATTACCACCTTTTATTTAATAATAAAATACAAATGCTAATAACCAATAATATTTTTTTATTTAACAACAGAATGCTTTGTACTACATTTTTTAAAGTGTTTTTTATCAACCGATAAACAGTGGCACAAGAGATCAGGGACAAGATGGGATAAAAATAATATACTACAAAGTCTCTCTTCTACAGGCTATGACACATGAAAACCTTGAGGTGTTGTACAGATAAATACCTGCTCCCTCTCCAGTTTCTAAGCTGCTTGTTGCCGTTGTGGCTGTGTTGGTGGTGCCGGTCTCGTGGGTTTCACAGGGTGGATTGGAGCACACCATCTGCACAGCACCGTTCTGTCCAGCACCGATAGAAGACCCGGCCTGAGTCGGCGTGTTTGTAGTGCCCGTTTCGTGGGTTTCACAGGGTGGATTGGAGCACACCCTCTGCACAGCGTTATTCTGTCCAGCACCAATAGTAGACGAGGCCTGAGTTGGTGTGTTGGTGGTACCTGTTTCGTGGGTTTCACAGGGTGGATTGGAGCACACCCTCTGCACAGCACCACTCTGTCCAGCACCAACAGATGATGATGCTTGGGTCGGTGTGTTGGTGGTACCCGTCTCATGAGTTTCACAGGGCGGATTGGAACACACCCTCTCTACAACATTGGTTTGTCCACTGCCCATACTAGAGCTCGACTGTGTAGATGTGTTGGTTGTGTCCGTCTCGTGTGTCTCACAGGGAGGATTTGAGCTGACCTGTTGGACATCAGACACAGGTGAAGTGCTTGCGGAGCCCGTCTCGTTCGTTTCGCCGGGAGAGTTGCCAACAGGCATCATCGTAGAGGAGATGGCTGCCTGGCTCTTGTTGGAGCTCTGCACCGTTCCCGTCTGGTCGGAACCCATGTTGGAGCGAGCGGTAGTGGAGGTGTTGGTGGTCCCCGTGCGGTGGTTCTCTGGCCGCATGGCGCCCGATCCGCCACTGCTCTCTGAGACGGGTGTTGCCGGCTCTGAACCAGAAGCTGAGGACGTAGCTGATGAAGATGCTGGCGTCTTGCTGTTCACAGTTCCCATCTCTTTAGATCCCATGTTGCAGCTGGCAGTGGTGGCTGTGTTGGTGGTGCCCGTATCATGGGTCTCTGAGGGTGGGTTGGTGCACACCTGCTGTGCTCCGCCCATGTTCGCAGAGGCCGTGGTGGCCGTGTTGGTGGTGCCCGTCACGTGCGTCTCACAGGGAGGGTTGGAGCAAATCTGTCCCATTTTGGCAGAAGCCGTTGTAGCAGTGTTGGTCGTTCCAGTCTCGTGGGTCTCGCACGGAGGGTTGGAGCAAATCTGTCCGGTGCCCATTTTGGCAGAAGCTGTTGTCGCAGTGTTGGTCGTTCCCGTCTCGTGGGTCTCGCACGGAGGGTTGGAGCAGACCAGTGTCACGGTGGCAGCACCATCGCCAGCATCAGCACCAGTGGTGGAGGGCTGCTCAGAGGTGGGAGAGGCCAGGATGGAGACAGGAAGATCCTGTGCAGGCTGGGCCTCAGCACCACTTGGAGTCGTGATCAGGGTTACTTGAGTAGGCTGGGCTGCCGACTAAGAGGAAAAACAAAACAAGAACACACTGAAATTCAAGAAAGCTCCAATCCCAATGAATTGTGCACATCTAAAGGAAAGGATGAACAAATTATTGCAAATAATTATATGGTTGTTAGTGCTGTCAAACGATTAATTGCATCCAAAATAAGGTTTTTTTGTTTATATTATGTTTTAACGTATGTGTATTAGGACTGGGCGATAAAACAATAAAGATATGTATCGGGATAGGCACATGATCGAAATCAATAAAAAATGTGTTTGAAAAAAGTTTGGTTGCATTAACAAAAGCACTCGCTCTCTGGTAACCTAGCAACGTAGGGAGTGATACGCTAACAGCCAGTAACAGTATCAAGTTTAGTTGCGCCATATTGTGGTCTCGCGCTGGTCTGCTGGATTGCCGTAGTCAGACCAATGTCGTTTACACACCAAGACCAGTAATAGCATGGACTTGATGTACCACCTTAGCCGCGCTCACCCTTTGGAGCACAGCCGTATTCAACCAACAGCATCTGTAGCTGCTGCACAGCACAAACAGTAGAGCCCTGCAAGGGCCTCAAATTTAGGCCCGAGCCCAACCCTGGCCCGTGTCCGACAGCTTAGCTTACTTATATTTGTTTATATACATAAAAATAAACCGTCTCACCTGACAAAACCTTTTAAACAGCGTACAAATAATAATAATTTATTCCCTATTTTGTATGTTTATTTTTATGTTTAAATGTTTTTGAAAGAAGTCTCTTACGTCCATCAAGGCAGCAATTATTTAATGATAAATACAACAAAAAAATGAAATATTATTACAATTTAAAGTAGTATTAAAAATATCTACATTTTTAAATTGAATATTTACAATATAATTTATTCCATATTCCAACGGTTGTGCTGAATACTTTTTTTATTTGATGCTTTGAAATCAAACTCTACTCTAACTTCACACTCAGTTTTGATCAATTTAATGCATCCTAACCAAGCTATTATTCATTTCTTAAAAAAAACAAAAAACAAACAAACATAAACTAATAATAAAAAGTGTGACTCACTTGTATTGTAGAAGTGGCGAGGTTGGTCTGGGCAGCAGATACAGTGATAGCCGTGGGACTGATAACCTGGTTGGACAATGTGGCGATAGAGGCAAGTGTGGTGACTGGAGTCACTAGGCTGGCATTAGCGCTTGCCACATTGGCCCCAGCCATGCTAGACGATACAGTGCCACTTACTGTACCCAGAGTTGTGACTCCTAAATTCAGAGAGGGCATTATTAATGAGGTATAGATACCAAGAACAACAACTTCTCTGTAATCTGTATATAACCACACTGCAGGGAAAGTGTACAGACTAAATATTCATACCTGTGGTGCCCTTGACCACCAGTGTGGTAACAGTTGGTTTGCCAGCGGACACAGTGCCTGGTGAAACTAAGCGCACTCCACCCATAGGCACAGTACGCAGAATAGTGCCGGGCTGCCCTGGTGCCCCCTTCAGGACCACCTGAGAGCAAATCAAATATGCACAAATCACGCAAAAAAACCAAGTCAAAACGAGATGAGCCTAAAATGATACATGGATATGCTTTGACTGTGGTTACGGAGTTCAAACCGGCCTCACCTGTGTGACCCCCTGTTGTCCTGCACCTGTCAGTTTTGGCACAGCTGTAATGATTTTCCCTGGAGTCCCCGTACCAGGAGTAACAACCTTAGTGGTGATAATCGTGATGGGGGATTTGACGCCAGGGCTGCCAGTCAGACCTAGTGATGACACAGGAAATAACATCAGGAAGTCATGTGAGCTCACAACGAGGTGTAAACAAACAGATCTGTTAGTTAGATATAAACATGCTTAGAGCAAAAGTGAGATAAGCTTGAACTCAAAGCCCTGTAAATCTTGCACAATTACAAACGAAACGAACAGTCAGGAGTTAAACGGACCTGCCGCTCCTTGTTGGATTGCAGACATGGGAATGGTTTTAATAATGGTGGTTCCTGGTTTGTTGGCGGTAGTTGGAGAGACAGTGCTGATGCCCAGGATAGTGGGTTTGGTGCCAGCCCCTCCTGCCTGTGAAGTTGTAATGATTGTGGTGGGCTTGCCATCAGCAGATGTTACCAGTTTCAGGATGGTACCGGCAGGCAGAGGAGTCTTTGTCTGTAAAATACAAGTACAAATGAAAATAAGCTTCTTTCTCTAAGAAATTCATGAGAAATAGCATATCGGAATGATTTCTTAAGAATCATGTGACACTGAAGACACAGGGGAGTTCAGCTTTGCAATCACAGAAATTACTAAATGTACAAGTTAAAATAAGCTACTTATGAAAGGAAATAAGCCTTATACAGTACAAGTACACACATTTATCTTAACATGTCATTTACTCACTCTACGGTTGTTCCAAACCTGTATAAAATATAATAGGCAGGATGCTGTAACCACATAGTTGACTTCAACAGTTTTACCCCCCCATGCTATGAAAGTCAATGGCTATCGTCAAATGTTTGGTTACCAACACTGTTCAGAATATGTTCTTTTGAGCTCAACAAAAGATACAAAGACATACAGGTTTGGAATATTTTGAAGGTGAGCAAATGATGACCATTCTTATTTTGGATGATAGACCCCTTTAAGAATTCATAAGTCCTGGTAAGACATGTATGGACGTAAAATGTGCAGCAACACTGACTTGTATTAGAGTAACAGGACTGCTTCCAGCCTGCCCGGTGACCGCAGAGGTTTGTACTGGTTTGGTCTGGACAACAGACATCATTTTCCCAAGGCTGGAGATCTGAAAACAAAGGGTTATTACTTGAGGATAACCATATCAACTACTATAAAACCAAAATTGGATTATTAAAAAAAACAAACAAAAAAAAAACAAAAAAAAAAACAAACATAGCCATATGAATAGCCATGTTACATGCATTCCTTATAGAAAGGTCTCGGGGGTTAAACAAAACAAAAAACAACAGCAAAAAAAAAAAAATAATAATAATAATAATTCTTGGGATAAACCTTGTGACTGCTATTTAATTTTTTCTTACCAGCGGACCGCTTCCACCCATTGTAATAGGGCTCTTAACAAGGGTTATAGTTTTGGTGACTCCTCCGACCATGGTGGTGACGACCTGAGCCTGCTGGGCTACGGTTACTGTGCCTGATTTGTGCACCGTGATGATGGGCCGAGTCGGAGTGTTAGGAGTAGAGATGGCGGAAGTGCCAACCTGAGCCGCAGCCGTTTTCAGCATTCGGGTTGCAGGATTAGTAACCTGGGATGGAAGTAGGAACAAAAGACACATCAAATCACAAACAGCTACAGGACAGGAAGTGGATAATCTGTCTGATTCAAGTCCGGAAGGATGTAAGAAAGGGAAGACGATGAAACATTCTTTTTTTCTGTTCTATTATCTTAAGAACACATGAGACAGAAAGAACACATTACATATCCATTTCAGGCATGTACAAGATAGCTTATGTCTGGATGGTTCTCACACAGAACAAGCTGCAGATTTTATGTTGTTCACTCAAAGGTCTGGTTATGAGAGTAGATATGTACCATTACAGGTGAAGCTACTTTGACAGCTGTGGATCCAGGAGTCACTGCGACGGATTTCATGATGGTGGCTCCGGCTGGGACATTTAGCACAGTGGTCGTGGAAGAGGGCGGGATCTTTTGTGTGGCGGCTGCAGCTGCAGCCAAAGCAGCCATGCCACTCATCTGAGGACTGCTGCCGATTGGCTAGACACCAAAACAGTGTTACAAAGGGTTTTAATGCAAATTCAAGATGGGACACGAACATTTGGGACAGGGCTGAACGATTAGGGGGGAAAAAATGTAACCCATACATTTCGGATAAAACTTTTGCCAAAAATGTGATTTTTATATGAATAAAACAACAACGATAATAGTAATAGCTGTTATTCAATAATTATTTGTAAATAAAATCTATTAAACAAATTCTGATTAACACATTAAATAAAATTTAATAATAAATAACACTGTTTAATTAACAACAATAACATTATTATTTATGAATACAAATTTGTAATACAATTTAATAAAACATTTTTTTTTAAATGTAATGAATTATTACTTGAAAGAAAATATTATTATTGACTTTATTGCATTATTTGCATAAATTAACTAATAAATTGCAGCCTTCGGGGTTTGGGAAATTGCATTTCTATTTTTTATTGAATTAATCGTGTAGCCTTTATGTAAGATTTACACTGATACTGATTATTTACATACCGTCCCCTGGGTGCTCTGTGCAGGAACAACCATGCGGACCCCTGCAGGAAGTGATGTAAGCGTGACTGGGGATTTTCCTCCTGGAGTAGCCTGACGCACTGTAACAAGTGACGTTCCGGGGTTGGAATGAGGAGCTGCCACTTTAAGAATAGCTAGGAATGGAGAGTATAAATTGGCTTAGGTAACGTTACAATTATTAATATCATTCTTCACATAAAGTTTGCAGTCTGCCAATTGCAAAAAGCAGAATGTTATTGTACCTGGACCACGAGGTGAGGCTGCAAGTGGGCTGCTTGGCATGGCGGTGGTGGGGGAAGGAACTTGTGGCACCATTGTGACCCCAGTGAGGGGCAGACTCTGAGCTGCAGGAGCAGCAGCGGCAGGCGCCGGGCTCTTAGGCGAGTTGATGGGTAAAGATGAGGTTGGGTTGACCGTTGGTGATGTGGCAGCGGTTGCAGTAGGGATGTCATATTTCTGCAGCTGCAGCAGGTAAGTGTCGGCGGTAGGCACTGCCCCCCAGCTCACCTCCAGAGAATTGGTGTTGGCACGAACCAGCTGCACACGTGACGGAGGCTGAGGACGATCTGTTAGCAAAACATAGGTTTATAATAATACATAGCACCATGCCATCTATAGTTATATTCATGTCGGAGAACTAGTGAAAACCAGTGGTTCCCAACCACGTTCCTGGCGGCTCCCAACACTGCATGTTTTCTTTGCTCTTTGCTGAATCAGGTGTGTTTGATTAAATAGACAGAGACTCCAAGGCCCGAAATAGGTGTGTCAGACAAAGGAGAGATGCAAAATGTGCCGTGTTGGAGGGGCTCCAGGAACGTTGTTGGAAGTCACTGTACTAAACTATATATAAACAAGAATTAAAAACTAAACTGGTGCGTGTAAATACTATAGTCCCAGCGTCTTCTACTAAACACAGGAATGATTCTGTAATGTTTACTTGTGCTACACTGACACCACTGGGCTTGCGGAGGAGGTATCAGCTCAACTCACCTGTTTCCAAATACCACAGATCTTTGCAGCAAACTTGGTTGTTCCAGGCTTTGCGGTAGCCGTCTCGTCCACTCCAGACGTACAGCCTGTTGTTTATAGCCACAGAGCAGTGTCCGGCTCTGGCCCTTGGGATATTGTCTTCAAGCGTGTCCATCAAGATGGTTTCCCAAGACATTGAGTCTAAAGCAAATAAAGGTCAAGATCAGTGATGATGATAAAGCATATGAGCGGTGTTCTGAAACCTAATGAGCTAGGAAACAAGGCAGCAGAAAGGCTGTTCGCCTTTGGCTTCTTTGTTTAACGTACCTAGATTTAAGCAGGCCAGTGTGTTGGTGCACTTCCATTCCTTCTCGTGTGTTGCTACTTTGACATCATCCATGACCAGAGGAACCCATCCACCAAACACAAACATCCTAGGAAAACATGAGACCAAAGTTAGTTATATCCACACCAACTAAACAACTAATTAAGGTCAACAGATTAAAAAAAATTACAAAAAAATATAAAATAATAATTAATATATATATTTCAGGTAGTCTGACTTATTGCCAGTTAATTTGGTTTAAAATAAGTCAGACTATCTGCCATAAACCTGGCTTATTTGGTAAACTTGTTTTATGAAACAGGCCCTCTGTAAACTTTTAAGTTACTTACACTATTTATTTAAATATCAGAAATTATGCATTCTGCACAGAAATATATTTTCAATAATATTTACTGAAATAATCTACAACTAAAATTGTTAAAAGATGCATTTTTATGCAGGATACAACTTTATAAAAACTTACAACTGCTATAGTTTGTGGAACTAATCATTTATTGGATATTTAAAGATTTGTTAAATGCATTAAATGTGTATTTGCTAAATCTTGAAGCTATATGAGCAAGCTTTACTATTACCATTTATTAACATTATTAAATATTACTTACAACAGAAAACGAACACTATAATACTTCCATACGTCCTTTATTAGTTAAGCAAAGACAGTAAACTATTGCCAAGAGAAAACAGGAGTCAAAATAAAAACTCTTGACACATCACGCAAAACAGAAAAAAATTGCAACGCTAAATATCATAGAAGTCGAATAATAATAATTTGCTTTTTGAAGACTTAGAATGCATGTTGAAGTCAATAATGCCTTAAGGTCAATTTGAAATCTGCACAAAACACCACCACACTGGTTTCTTGTCAATAATTTCCTGAATACAGTCAATGTTTAAATAAACACTGTGTTAAAGGTTTGAGTAAGTTATAACTCACTTGTTGGTTATAGTGGTGGCAGAGTGGAGACTGCGGGGCAAAGGTGCCCCACCACTTATGGCAGGTTTGTTCCAGGTTAAAGTATCTAGAAACCAAAACAGTTCAAGGATGTTACTTAACGTTATAACTTGGGCATTTCTTGATCAAGTCCCTTAAGCCAATATTTTCTCTCACCTATGTCTAAAGTCCAGAGGTCGCCAAGACGGCAACCACTCATGCCACCATAAATGATGAGACGAGACTTTTTGGACGTTTTCTCTGTGTAGACAACAGCAGTGTGGCTCTCACGAGGAGGGGGAAGCACACCGTATGTAATAGGGATGTCCCAGCCTGCTACGTTAGACCCCGGGCGTAGCTCGAGTGTGTAGAGGTCATTCAGGTACCTGGAGTACATTTGGAGAAACAATTTATTTGGGTATCTGCTTCTCTTCAAAGATTGATGAATTAGTTTGAGCATAAACTGCACAAGGCCTTTTACCTGGGAATATTGTTTTTGGGATCTTCACTGTCATTTGCCAGTCCACCAAACAAATAGCATTTGTTTCCAACCAGGGAAAAACTGTGGCCTAGACGAGGACATGGTGGTGGGCCATTCTTTGGGGCTTTGGGCTTCAAACGTTTCCACTCCCATCTACTGGCCTGATTAAAGTATTTGACAACGAATGAATTAATTATAACAAATATCAGGGCTGATACAATAAAAAAATTGTTGAGCTCAACATGCTGAGAGACTTACCTGTAGTTCGTAAAGATCGTTGCTGTACTTTCCATACTCAACCATGCCCCCAAACACAAGGAGTCTGGTGCCATCACACACAAATCCATATGCAGCACAGCCGGGAGGAATGTCACCCCGGACAGCAGGAATAAACCACTGATTGGTGGCTGTTTAGAAACATATAGTTGTGTCATTGTGGGTTTGGATGAATAAACAGCTTTCAGTGCTGTGTTGCAATGCACAGAGGTCTTTTATTCGGCGCAGAACAGGGTTATTATAGTCAACTAAAACCATAACAAAACACGTAGCTTAATAACTCGGGAAAAAATACATATAATAAAATTTTAAAAATGTTAAAAAAATTAATTAAAATTTTTTTTTTAGGTAACTTCAAACGCAACCTCTCATTTCCATTTAGTTTAAATTCATGTACTAAAATAACAAACTGATTATAAATATTTAATATGTTTTGTACATACTAATTAGAAGTATATAACTTTAAATAAATCAACAGAAAAAAATAAAACTTGTTAAAAATAAACACTTTTACATTTGATAGCAACTTTTTGGTTCTGTAATCAGTATTTTTCACAAATAAAGAAATAGTTCAAGAATGGCCTACTATTAATAATAACTTGGTGCACTAAAGTAACTAAAGCTACAGACAATAAATAAAAATAACAAAAGATTAAATTTGGAGTCCAAATGAAACCCGATCTTTTTATTAAATCTTGGAGCCCATTTTTGGAATATTTTAAGGATGCAGGTTCTGGATAAATTGTTTTTTTTCCCTCTTCTTTTTTATTATTTTTATTTTTTCTCAATCTCTTGCTCGTTAAGATGTTTATTTGTATGCTTATATTATTGTGACTTGTGACTATATTATGTTTATAGGAATGTGGACATTTAATATCCTCATCTACTTTTGTGTTTTACTTATTTATTATTATTATTCAACTTTTTCATTTTTGTAACAACTTGATATTTGTATTGTGGCTTAAAAATGCTTGTGCCTTTCTTTAATAAAAAAAGACAACAATTACAAAATGTTAACACGAAAACTTTTCCAAAACAGTTTCCAAAAGACCACAAATGATCCATTAGCAAAACGCCAATGTAGTGCACAACATTATATCAAGACCTTGAAAACATCACTACAGTGCAATGCATATAATCCATGTAAAACAATGCTTTTTGGAGCGCATCTACTTCTTAGAATTTCACATCATTCCTCAGGCCTTCCCACACATTTGCAACGTTATTTAAACCTCAATAAAGTTATCCACACCAGAAATACGGCAAATTACAATGTCTTCCATTCATCCCAGAGGTATTTACATGGCAATGCGGGAAATACTGTGGGCGGGGCCTGTGTGTTGTGATGACGCAAGCGGCGTTCTTTTTAACCCGCCATTTCTCTTTGCATTATCCTGGCGTGCTAGTGCTGTAGCGTTAGCTGGTTAGCTGACATTTCAACCCATAAACATCTAACCATAACACAACACAGATCAGCTCACAGTGCACCTTAACGCAACACCACATTCAGCAGACGATGCACTGAAATCAAGTGCGCTCATCCTGATGCAAACACGTCATGATTATGCTAGAATTACACGGCAAAGTGTTCATTTTGTGCACAGTCCTGATGGCTAGTTAGCTTATGTAGCTGATCACTTATGCAGATTTTCTAGCCGCTAACTGCGCTAATGCACCTGGCTAACCCTATAAACAATTAGCCAAGAAATCGCTTGGAAGGAGTTGTGTAAACTGCGATATATATTCAATTATATATTTCACCATTCAAGAGGCGTTTGTAATAAAGGCAAATAGAAAAATCTGACAACCAAGACAAGACGGAAAAGACAATCTTGCTAGCAAGAACATAGCCAGCTAATGTCTGTACGTTAGAAGTACAATGCAATGCACATATACCACCGCCTTATTACTATATAATAACATCCTCACCTGTATTATAGACGTGCAGCTCATCCACAATGCCTTCGTTCCCTCCGCCGAACACCACCATCAGCTCTTTAATGGCCACGGCTCGGTGTCCGTGTCTCGGGCGAGGAACCGGGCCAGACCAGCCCAAAACCCTCTTCCAGCGCGGCTGCAGAATAGAGGTCCCCGTAGAAGCCATCTCCACTTCTCTAGCGAGACACAAATCCCACGCAAAGCGCTGATTTTAGTTGGGATCCCAACAGCATCCGTGTGTCACAAGCTCTGTGCTAACTGGATTAGCCCGCTAGTACTATGTAGCTTCGCGCAAGCTAACTAGGTCACCGAAATGTGTTCGACTTCCAAGCGTTTTTTGAGGGCCAAATGCTCTCCAAAATACTCTAATGACTCAGTTATTGTTAATATTAGCAAGGGAAATCAAAGGTATATCGTATGAAAAAAAATGTCGGCCGGTTAGCATGTTAGCCGCTCAAATCTGCGCGAACCGCCATTTTAGCGGCAAAAGACGCTTTTCCTCACGAGAAGAAAATAGACAGACGCCGGCGGCTGAGCAAACGCGAATTACCGGCGAAACGAAGGGAAGTAACTCAAAACACACAGCGTTACATGCAGACGGGCTCCTGTGCATTTTTTATTAAATCTTCGTGTAGCAAGCGAAAAAGCGTTTTTGGGGTTAAATGTCTTTAGAAGAAAAAGAAAAGCGCGATGAAGATGTGTACGCCGCCATCTTGCAGAGGCTAGCTAAACGCTACAAGCGCATAGTTAGCTGCTAAGCGGCTAGGCTAACACACACAAGCTAGTGAACAGAAATGGGCGGCGGAAAAAAGAAAGAAATGGGCGGCGTGAAAATAGTAATGATGATGATGATAAAACATAATAGTAAACAAATGAGGTGGGAGAAAAAAAAAATCATATATATATAACACACAGGCAGATATGGTGAGCGGTATAAAAAAAATACAAACAAAAAAGGGTCAGCGAAACCAAACAAAATACCAGCTTTTATTAAAAGTATTACGGAAATCGTATTATAACACTACGTTAAATATGTCAATTAAACCCCGCGGGTAAAATGTGTTTTTGACGCGTTTAAAGTCATAAGTCCTAATAAAACAAACGCGGATAGAGGTTATTAGAGTAGCTTTATGCGATATGTGGGTTTTTCATGCCTCTCTCGTCTGGGTGTCGCCATCTTGATAAACAAACCAAACAATCCACCCTCTGGAAAAAAAGCTAAGTCTTTTTAGTGATCCAAATGCACATGTACATTTATAAACAAATACACAATAAAACTCTTCAAATTCAGATTGTTTTGTTCCTCTACGAAACAGCGCGGATCGGACTAAAAAGCAACTTACAGGCTGCCGCTGTTGTTAGCTATTAGCCGCATTAGCTGAAATGTTCAATGAGATCCATTGGGCAGCCAGTTATAGCGTCATTGCTAAACAGCTCATTACAACACTGCATATTCTGCATACTCATTTGGCACAACAGAGAAAATGTTACAGGTTTCATGTTTATTTACTGTTAAAATTGCAAGTGTGATTTTATTCGAGATGCACAGTTCTGTTATTGTTTCGTCCCTGGCTACTCGCTTAGCTTCCCTCAAGAAAAATGGCGGATGTACCGTTAGCCGTCACAGAAAGCTGCAACAAAACTGGGATTCTGTCATTGCCCGGCACCAAATACTTACTCGTTCCGATTCGTTAACTTAATTAAAAAATCACGAGCGAGGACTCAGAGAAAGAATTCGACCCTGGGTGCGCCTTTCACTGTAGATAATGCTAACTCTACATCTTTTCACGCCGCCCAGGAAGCCGCCATCTTCTTAAAAAGCGCTCAATAATTCAGCAGCCTCTAGAGCGCGCGCAGCACCGCACACAACATCCTATTATTACTGGATGCGGGCTAATATTTTCTGGCCAGATGTGACTTATTGGTTTGGAAACAAGGATCCAATCACTGCCTACCTCTTTTTTTATGTAAACCATATTGTTTTTGAATGACAAAAGGAAAATATGTTAATTTATGTAATGTTTATTCTGTATACAAAGACATACATGTTTATTGTAACAATAATTGAACTTTATTCCGGGCCTGCAAAAATGCGTGTGACAAAGAATAATTCAAAAGTGTCCTTATATATCATTTCCCATAAAGTATGAGTATGTAATTAGTTAAATTTTTATGGAGTAACACAAGATTATGTTATTCTAAGTTACTGGAATATTCTACATTTAAAGCTTTTTTTATTTTGTCCTTTTTAAAGTTAATTCTTTAAATGCACTTGTGTCCTTGGCGAACTAAAACTTTACATTAGTGCTGGATATATAATATTTCTTTCTTTTACATTTAAATGAACACAGTTTTAAAACAACATCTATTTTAATTCTTTCAAAGTGGGTCTCCATTACATAATATATACATACATACATTATAAAATTGTTTTACATGACTTTCGTAACAGAATCTATGGTTGACATGGTAATTTCTCCTGTTCTACCATCTCCAGTATTCATCTAATAATCATAATTCATGTAAATATTATATGCTTACGAAACACTTCACTGCTGATAAACAAAATAGTTGTGTTCCATTCACAAAAACCCAAAACGAATATTATTTTTCTTCCAGAAGAGCAGATTAAATGTTTGCATTTATGAACTCTTTTTAAGTAATAACATTGCATTTTACAAGTCAATGTATTCATTTATAAAGCAAATGGCTTATTGCTTTTAGGGCCCTGATAAAATATAAAACAACAACAGCAACATCTGTAACATAAAACTGAACTGTTTTGACATTGCAGTAACCAAGGAGGAAAAAAATCCATGCATAATGAAAATTGCACAGGCTAAATGTTAAATATCTGTAACAATCAGAAGTTAGTACCATAGAAATAGATGAGTCATTTATGTTAAATAGTACTCTCATACAAGTAGATGATTTGGCCAAAATCCATAAGCTTGTTATAAAAAAACCAGGGCCGGCCTGTGGCATAGGCAGTATAGGCAAATGCTAAGGGCGCCGTAGATCCAGGGGGCGCCAGAAATGGAGGAAGAAAAAAGTGTCACTTCCACTTAAAACTAGTTGGTATTATGACTTCAGAA